>PVHP010054059.1:0-10737 GCA_004024765.1 Zapus hudsonius | reverse complement strand
CTAGGCCGATGAGGCTAGTGAAAGGCCAGCTCCATTCATTAGACAGGCCACTGCTTTTCTGTTACAGTTTTGGGGATGGAGCTTGGTGAGTCCCAAGTCAGGTGGCGAAGAGCAGTCTCACAGGGATACCATGTGTCTGTGTCACAGGGATGTTCCCTGGTCATCAAGATGGGTGAAAAGCCCTCGTGCAGGCTGGCTTGAACAGCCCCAAGAGGTGCAGACATGAGGTGGGGAGAGCAGAAGTATAGAAGGGTAAAGGCAGTTCCAGAACTGTTGAGCGCCCACAGCTTCTATGTGGCCTTTGTAATTGGAGGGCAGGACATTTCCACTCAACACACATCTGGCCACGCCATGCCTGCTGGCCTCATCGTGCCTGCTCTCCTGCCTCATGGTCCTACTAAAGGCAGTGGTGACACCTATATGGTAGGTTCCTCAACTGCCTACTGGGACTTGCTTATTTGATGAGGGCTGGCCCACATGGAGGTTTGTTCCCTTCTCACTGCCTCTGTAGTTTGAATGTAAAATATTCCCTATTCTCATATGTTTGTGATTAAACCTCAATCTTAATCCCCAGCTGGTGAAGCCTTGCAAGGGGGTGTATCCTGGGAGAAGGCCTTGGGGTGTTATAGCAAAGCCCTGCTTGCTGCACTCAGCTTAATTGGCTTCTTCCTTGCTGATGTGGAGATATGATGCCTGGCTGTCTGCTCCTGCCATGCTTTCTTCACTGTGATGAAACGTCCCTGGAAACTAAGCCAGAAATAAACCCTTTCCTTCTAGATACTGTTTCTGGTTGGATGTTTTGTCCCAGTAACAAGAAATTGCTACATTGCACATAGGGGTTTGTCTGTGTGTTCTCAGGACAGTACCAAGTTGGTATCTGTGCCTGTCTTGATACCTGTGGTCATCTTGTCCCAGAGAAGCCAAGAGAAGCCTGGCGTGGTGGCGCACGCCTTTAATCCCAGCACTCGGGAGGCAGAGGTAGGAGGATTACCGTGAGTTCAAGGCCACCCTGAGACTACATAGTGAATTCCAGGTCAGCCTGGACTGGAGCGAGACCCTACCTTGAAAAACCAAAAAAAAAAAAAGCGAAGCCAAGAGAATGTACAGGGCACTCCTTCCTTGTTTGCTAGTGTGCTCTTCCACCTGGGCCACAGGTGCCGGGGTCTGGGCTGGAGCTTACCTGCTTTTGATTGATTGATTGGTTGATTTTTTTTTTTTTTTTTGAGGTAGGGTCTTGCTCTAGCCCAAGCTGACCTGGAATTCACTTTGTAGTCTAAGGGTGGCCTCAAACTCACAGAGACCCTCCTACCTCTGCCTCCTGAGTGCTGGGATTAAAGGTGTACACCACCACACCTGGCCCTGTTTTATTTTCTAATCTCTCTGTGTGTGCATGTGCCTGCATTCATAGAATAGCATGGAGGTCAGAGGACAAGCTCAGGTTTCAGTCCTTGCCTTCCATCGTGTTTGAAGCAGGTACTTTGTTGGTTGATGCTACATATGCCAGGCTAGCTGGCCCACAACCTAGGAATTCTGTCTCCAACTCCCTTCTTATCGTAGGTATACTGGGATTACAGATCTGCGCTATTGCATATAGCTTTACCTGGGTTCTGCAGATCCTGATTCAGGTCGTCACACTTGCTCATCAAGTGCTTTACCCACTGAGCCGTCTACCTCTCCCTCTCTTTTTCTTTTTGAGGTGCTAATGCGACAGGTAGAACCCAGGCCTTTGTGCAGACTGGGTGAGTGTTGGGCTACTGAGCTGCATCCAAGCCCCAGAGCTCACCTGATATGCATAGCATGGTCTGTATGTCCCATCATGGGTATTTGATATGCAGAAGAGATATTTGGAAATCTTACTTTGAAGATCCAGGCATGGTGGCACACACCTGTAATTCCAGTATTTGGGAGATGGAAGCAGGAGGATTAGGAGTTCAAGGTCATTATAGGTTACATAATGAGTTTGAGACCAGCCTAGGCCACAGGAGACACTGGCTAAAAAATAAAGGAGAGAGAAAAGAAAAAGAAAATCTTATTTATGTTGCAGGAAAGTCAAGTACTTTAACAGCAAAGCCAGTTTTGTCAACAAGCACACAATTTGCAGCGTTACAAAAGATGGGAAGGAGGTAAGTGTCGGCCTCACTCTTTATGGCTCCTCTCACACCATCCTTGGACCTAGGTGCTAACCCAACTTTGTCTAATCCTGTTCTGGTGATAAGCAGTGCTAGGGCCTTTGATCAGACATGCCCAAGATCCCAGAGTTGGGAAGAGAGAGGGAATCTCATGTTCCAGACCAGCCAGAGGCTATGTAAATAATGGAATCCTGTGGGGAGAGAGAAAGAGAGAGGTTTAAATAGGGCTAGGGGATGTAGCTACGTAGTAGAGCACTTGCCTAGCATGAGTGTCTCTGGCTCAGTCTCCAGTTACACACACACTGTTACTTAACAGTTCATGTGAGATACATGTCATACCTGGCTATCCAACAGCATAGAATGGGTCTAGTGGGTGATCACTTTCTTCCTGCAGGGTTTGTAGAGATCTGAGGCGGCACAGTGCCTGCCATGTCCTTGCACACACTAAAGCACTTGGAGTTTGGGCACCTCGCTATTCCTTCTAGATGACCCTCATGTCCAGCAGCCCTGCTCCCTGGGACTCACTTGCTGGCAGGGCATCCACACTGCAGGACACGAGCGCAGAAACTGCTGCCTTGGCCCTGCGGGCACTTGAGCCTTCAGAGGGCCGGCAAGTGTTTGATTCACGGCTCTGTTTATTCTAGACTCTGCTTTCTGCTGACCGCATTGTCATTGCCACTGGAGGACGGCCAAGGTACCCTACACACGTGAGTATCTGTACATCCAGCCCTTCCTCCCCCAAGCATGTTCACTTGTGCTCTCATTGTTCCCATACTAAGGCCCTGTGCTCTCATTTCTGTAGTTACTGTCATTTCTTTGAAATTCTTCCATGAATCTACTAAAACAGTGCTAACCCTTAGGACTTCTCTCAGCACTCTGGCTTACTCTGAGGATGCCACTGGCCTGTCCTTTCCTCTCCTCATCTTTATTGTTCAGGCATTGCATCTTACTATGTTGCCCAGACTGGCCCCAAACACCTCGGTTCAGGAGACCCTTCTTCTTCAGCCTCCTGAGTATTTGGAACTACAAGTGCAGAGCATCACACCTGGTCCCATATCCCCTCTTTCAAGTCTCCATTGTTAATTCCTTTTCTCTCCAACTTCTGAGTGCTGCAACATCTAGGACTAAACCTTCTACACTTTCCTCCTCTTCCCTCTTTAAACATTTGAAATAAAATTCACATACCAAAGTTTTTCTCTTTTATGGGGCACAGCAACAGGCAAGCTCCTGGAATGGCACAAGAGCGCATATATGTGTATACACCACACACAAGCAAGCCAAAAGAAAGTGGAATTTTGATCACATGGTCACTCTGTGTAACTTTTTTATAGACGATCAACCTGTTTTCCAAAGTGGTTGCATCATTATCATTTATATTCCCTCTAGCTGTGTGCAAAGATCACAGTTTCTGGTTTCTTCACATATCTCAATGTTTTGGTGAGAGTTGAACATTTAAATGATTTAATGTGGTACCTATGGAAATCGGATTCTTCTCCCCCCACCTACCCACCCCTGGAATTCTGTTGTTATTACTGTGTGGTGATTTCTCTGAACAGGTTTTATAAAGTACTTTTTTGTCACTGAAGCCTACTTGGTTAGTTTAGTTAGTGCCACTTAAAAACTGCAAAGGTTTTCTTAAACACTTGGAAATCTCCCAGTCTTTGCTGATGCTCTGGACGCATTTGGCAGGAGGCTTTAACACTTAGCCAGGGCAACAGCCTGGCTATTTCTGCCTGTGCAGAGAAGGCCAACCTGAGGGAGGAGCTTGGGCCACTTCAGTTTTTCCTGGTGTGTGTGCAGCTCATCACACATGCCTGGCATCCGTCCTCAGGACTATCTTAGAGCTTTTCAAAGCTCTGTGGATATCTTGTTCTCATTATTATTTGCTCCTCCCCCCACCATGGTCTCATGTGTCCCAGGCTAGCCTCAAACTCACTGTGTAGCTGAGGATGACCTTGAACTTCCGATCCTCCTGTCTCTACCTTGCAAGTGATGAAATTATAGGCATGTGCCACCACAATCAGCTAATGTGATGCTGGGGATTGAGCCCAGGGCTTTGTGTATGCTAGGCAAGAACTCTACCAACTGAACTACATCCAAGCCCCTCGTTTCCTCTTTTATTGTTTGCTTGCTTGGTTTGTTTTGCATTAAAAAATTTTTTTTTGTAGTAGGGTCTCACTCTAGCCTAGGCTGACCTGGTACTCATTCTGTAATCCCAGGCTGGCCTTGAACTCCGCAATCTTCCTACCTCTGTCTCCTGAGTGCTAGGGTTAAAGGTATGTGTCCTGGCAAAATACAGGCTTCTTGCTGCTGCAAATGAATGACGCATGCATGCCATTTTGTGCCTCTAGCTATACCTGGGTGCTGGGGAGTCGAACACAGGCCATCAGGCTTTTGCAAGCAAGTGAGCCTTCTCTCCTCGGAGCCATCTCTCCACTGAGCTATCTCACCAGCCAATTGTTTCGTGCTTTTGAAACAGTCTGGAGAAACTTGCGGTTCTTCTGCCTCAGCCTGCAGAGTGCTGGAGTGCCATGTGCACAGCTATTTTTTCCTTTTGAAGATTTTAGCTTGCCTACAGTTTACCTCACCTGTTTTCCATCACTTCAAGTGGCCGTGAAGTTAAAACATTGGACAGAGGCTCCAGGGAGAGGCTTTTGACATCGGACGTGCAGGAGTGATGTCAGAAGCCACTGGCTAGGTCAAGTGCCGAGTGTTCGTTGGGCAGGAGGCTTTGGAAGGCCCCTAACTCTTGCTGTCTTTGCTAACCTGGGGGATGGGCAGAGTAACTTAAACTCTCTCTGAAAGCTGGACCTGGTAATATGTGCCTATAATCTGAACATTTGGGAAGTAGAGGCAAGGAGAATCAGGAGTTCAAGGTCAGGCTTGGCTACATAGTGAGTTTGAGATCAGCCCAGACTACATGAGGCCCAGTCTCAAAAAAAAAAAAAAATAAAATAAAGTAAAAAAACAAACAGCCCACTTCCCTATAGAAATACTGTTCTCACTAAGTTCTAACTATTTCTTTTAATTACCTAGTGCTTACCCATGTTGCTGTGAGGTTTAATTTAATTTCTAAAGTTCTGGAAGGGTTTAATCTGAACATTTTTGGCAGTTTTTTATCTGCTTTTATAGAGAGTTTTGGAAGGTCCTTAATATACCCTTACCCAATGGCACCTGTGGGCCTAGCCTTGTGGAAGGGCAGAGCTGAGGAAAAGACCTCACAGTAAGCTGGGTGGAGGTGGGGCAACCACTTCAGGGCAGGTAAGAAATGAGATCAGAGGGGTTTGGTGGAGACCATGTCCTTGAAGTCAATCAGAGAACTAATGTCACTAGCCCTGAACCTCCTTGAGGACTGAGCCAACATGGGTCTCACAACCTGGAGGCCACGTTGGCCTCTGATGGCCCAGATGTAGTGTTGATGGTGAGAGAATAAGGGGGGGTCCATTCCTCAGAGACATGTGAGCATCTGTCCCCTCACCTCTATTCCCTTCTGCGTTTGCTGTGGAACTGGGAGAGAGAACGTGAGTGTCACCTGTTGTTGAGTGCCACAGGGCCTAGCCTATGTCTGCCAGACCAGCAAGAACAGACTCCAGAGGGGCCCTAGCTGCAGCCCACCTAGCTCTGTAGGATGGCATGGTACTGTTCCTCAAGGTAGTTAGAACAGACAGGGTCAAAGTGACCCTCACCCAGCAGCCAGGCCAGGGAAGTTCTGTTTAAAGCCCCTGAAGGCCACAGCATGCTTCCAGGAGGCTGAACCTTTGGCCCTCAGAGATGCTGGACACCCACAATGCTGCCCCTTGTGGAGGGTCCCTTGCTTGAGGCCTCTTGGGCCTCAAGAGGCATTGCTGGCATTTCTGCTCAGTCACAAGGAAGGGGAGGGACATTAGAGTGCCCAGGGTCTTGGGGGAGGCCCCCCAGTGGCTCCTGCTCTCCCCACTACATACCTTTCCCAGGTACTTGCCAAGGCTTGCTTGTGTTTGAGCCCCTTTGATTTTCAGACCTTTTTGTTTTCCTTGAGCAACCTGGGGAAATGCCTGACTCTATTTATTTATTTATTGCCAATTGAAATGGCAAACTGTTTGAATCGTTTCCTCTCCACTTGCATATCTTATTCTCACAGGCTACCGAAAGGCTGCTCTGCCTTGGGGAGCCCCATCTGCATAGCTACTTCTTGCCAGGTGTGGTTCCTGTGCACACAGCACACTCTGACTGGTCTTGGAGGGTGCGGGGTCCATCCAGCTTGCAGCCTGGTAACCTTTCCCTGTGCCCAGCCCATCTCTGTCTCCAGTGAGGGCACCTGCTTATCTGCTCCTCTCCTCCCTGGCTGTCCTCTGTCACTGAGAGACTGGAGCTCTCTAATTTGCTGATCTCTCTTTACCTGCTTCTCTGAATCTTCCCACCCCCCAACCTGGGTGCTGCCTTTTGATCAGCATGACCCTGTGTTCTTCCTTTCTAAGTACCTGGACAAAGTCATAGGGCCCAGTGCTGTGTCTCTGTGGCCCCTGCAGCTACCATACCTGCAACACGCCCTGTGTCCTGGACCTGCATCTCAGTCAAAGGGAAGGTCCCAGGGGAAAGAACTGTCGCCTTGGCTACCTGCAAGGGCTCTTGCCAAGGAGTCTGGTGCTGCTAAACCCAGACAGAACATGCACTGAGTTAGATAGGGCAGGTTGCCTTCTGCTCCTGAAGAGGACCAAACCTGACAACGTGGATACAGTACAAGAAAACTTCCTGCACAGGACTGAGTTGTTTCTGCAAAGTGGGTCATCTTCACGGAAGTCCTAGGGACAGACCAATGGTAGTCTTATCACGTGGACTCTCTTTTACTCCATAGATTGAAGGAGCCTTGGAGTACGGAATTACAAGTGACGACCTCTTCTGGCTGAAGGAATCCCCTGGGAAAACGTAAGACTTGGAGTGTTTGTGGTTGTGGTGCTGTCCTCCTGTTCTCAGCAGAGCCTCAGGGCCATTAGAACCCAAGGGCTGCTCCATTCTCAAAAAGAACGAAAGATGACTCTTTGGGTGACCCTGTGCAGGGCTGTGGCTATCTTAGAAGTGATAGCATGAATGTCACAGAAAGTGAGATGGTTGTTCATTATCTGGAGCAATAGTTGTCCAGCGGATCTCCTCTGGAATTTTAGCAGGAGGGTCTCTATCAAACATCCTTCTGGCCGGGCGTGGTGGCGCACGCCTTTAATCCCAGCACTCGGGAGGCAGAGGTAGGAGGATTGCCGTGAGTTCAAGGCCACCCTGAAACTACATAGTGAATTCCAGGTCAGCCTAGACTAGAGCGAGACCCTACCTCGACAACCAAAAAAAAAAAAAATCCTTCTGCTGTCTACTTTGAACATCCTTGAAATGAACAGAAAAGGCTCCAAAAGCCTCATGATCCGTGGCCTGGGTATGGAGGTGCTAAGTGAATCTGCTTGGAAGAGCTGCCAGGTCCAGTGGGATTGCCCTTCTGGGCAGCTCCAGCTGTGCTGTGCAGACTTGTTGATTGCAGGGACCAGGGTAGCCACCAGAGGGTGGCAGAGGCTTGGTTGAAAGCGGTGCTCATGCCCTTTGGACTTCGCTGAAGGAAATATTGGTGGAAATAAGTGCCCCAGAGGTGGGCAGACATGTGTATGCGTGGGCACAGGCACATATATGGATGCATGGAGATATCTGCATATATGGTGGTATGTATGTATACATACTGGAGTATATAGACACAGTTGTGCCTGCAAGACATGCATATCACTGGGCTTACTTCAGTTAACATAAGTCTTCATGGTTTCTCCATGTTGGAACCAATGCGAGATACCTTTTCTTTTGGTGGTGCTGAGCCATCTCCTCAGCCCTCAACTGCTTTTCATAGCAGCTCAGCATCTTGTTTTGGGGATCCAGCATCCGCATCCTCACAATACTTTTTCTGTTTCCTGGTGTGGGGAGTCATGTTGCATAGTTTGTATACACCTATTAGGAGTCTTTCCTAGAAGCAGAAAAACTGAATCCAAGGGTAAATTCCCTTCTGCCTCAATGCATTTTGCTGACAGGCTGGCTGTACCCTGTCACCATGTGCACTGTTGTCCCCATAGCTTTGGCACCAGTTGGTTTTTTTTTTTTTTTTAGGCTCTAGTTTGTGTGTGTGTGTGTGTGTGTGTAGTCCTGGGGATTGAACCTAGGACCTTGCACATGTTAGGCAAGCACATATATGAGTATGTGTATATATGTCTGTGTGCATTGCATATATGTGTGTATATATGTGTGCATTTGTGAACATGTGTATGTGTATAAAGGTATATATGTGTGTATAATGTATATTCATGTATATATGTGTATGTGTGTACATATGTGTGTGGTGTATATTTGTGTATGTGTATATATGTGTATGATGAGTATTTATATGTGATGCATATATGTGTATTTATGTAGGTGTATATTTGGTGTATGATGTGTGGGTAGATGTGCATGTGGAGGTCCAAGAATAATCTCGGAGTGTTTGTCTTCTCATTCTACCTTCTCTTTTTGAGATAGGGTCTCTCCTTGTTTGGCTGTTGCATGTGCCGGTGTAGCTGGCCTTCGAGCTTCCAGAGTCTCTTGCTCCCTGTCATGGTTTGATACAGGTGTCCCCCACAAACAATTGAATGTGTTCTGATAGATCGATCCTCAGCTGATGGCAGTTTGGGTTTTACAACCTCTATGAAGCTGTGTTGTTGGGGGCGGGCTTATGGGGTTAAAAGCCAGCTTCCCCTTGCCAGTGTTTGGCACACCTTCCTGCCGCTGTTTGCAGTGCTGTGGCAGAGGTGATGTCCAGCCCTCTGCTCATGCCATCGTTTTCCCTGCCAGGATGGAGTCTCCCCTTGAGTCCGTAAGCCAAATAAACCCATTCCTCTACAAGCCACTTTTGTTTGGGTTCTTTCTGCGCAGCAACCAGAAAGCTGACTGCAACACTCCCTTTCGTATTGTCGAGCATTGCTTTGCATCCAGCTTTCCTTTTAAGCAAATGTTGGTGAGTTGAACTTGGGCTGGCAGGCTTGCAAGCAGGCTCCTTTAACTGCTGAGCCATCTCCCCCAATTCCCTGGCAAGGTTTGTTGTTTTTTCTTTTTCACCCCCTCTTATCTTTTCCTTATCTTCAAATGTTTTGTGTATCTGGGTTGGGATCCTCTGTTGTACATCATGCAGATTTTCTCAGCTTCTCCTGTCATTTAACTTGTTAACTTGTATGATGTACAAATGGTTTTCCTTTTTTCTTTTTCTTTTTTTTTTTTTTTTTTTTGGCTGTAACTTAAATCTCTTTTTGCACTTAATGGCTTTTAGATTTATTACATGTTCAGAAAAGCCTGCTCCGCCTCCTGCTTGTGGTTTTTTTAAGTCCCTGTATTTTCCTGTAGGGTTACTACTGGCTAGATTTTCTTTCCTGTCCTTTGCCTGGCTGCCATTATCTGCCCCTCTGAAAGCACCATCACCCCTTGGTTCCTGAGTGCTGCCACTGGTTCTCGACACTGAGCCTGTTTCAAAGGCTTAATTTTCTTTCGCAAAGACTGTGCTAGGTGAAGTTTAGACCTGTTTTCCTGCCTTTCCATGCTTTATATGCAGGACCCAGCATGGAACACTATTGCAACTGCGATGGTCAGGAGGCTAGCCCCTGCCTGAGGGCTCCCTTTCTAGGCTTAGGCCATCGTCTTGGCCTGTCACCAATGGCCAGAATTTTCTGAGTGTTTCTGAGAGAGAGCCCAGTGCTATGCGTGTATGCAGAGATAGTGTGGCCCATCAAGGACCTGCCCCTGGTGAGGTGGCCCATGGTTGGGGACCTCTCTGTGACCATGTGCTGGGAGAAACTAGCTCAACTGGGAAGATATGGCCACGGTTACTTTGGTCATTTAAAAAAAAACTGCAGTGTTTATTTTCTTCAGAAAAAAAAATTAGATTAAAAAAAGACGCCTTCGTTTAGATGGAATCTAGGTATGTTATTGTTTAAGAAAAAAAAGTGTTTGCGATGTATCAGTCACCCGTTTCGTTTTGAGCATGATTTATGTGAGGAAATGGTTTTTTTAAAAAAAAATTAAACTGGAGATAGATCCCTGTACGATGCTTCTGTGAAAATGCTGCTTTGTCCAAGGCTGTTAATGCAAGTTGTAACAGTGCGGCATGGGAGTCAGTGTTTACACGTTACATTCCTCGGTGCAGTCAAAATAAGCCCGGAGGGTCTACAGTAGCATTTCTGTATTTTATCAGCTTGGGCTGGGGCAGAGGGGGAGGCCCTGCTCACACTTGGAGGGGCTGTTTCTGCCAGATTTATTTGCCTTATAAATATTCCCTGTGTTTATTTTAACTCGCCTTTAAAATGGAGCTGAAATTAATATGGACCCCAGGGCTGCTCCTCTGGCCCCAGGGTGCCTCCCTGAGCCTAGTGGGGATACTTTTGGCTGGATCAACAGCTGAGGGTGCCTGGCATCTCTGGGCCTAGGCCTGTAGTGAGTACTTTGGTCGACCAGTTGGCATATGCTGAGGACAGGCTACATGGGCCCAGCCCCAGGTCCCTGGTGGGCTCAGGCTTGCTCGGGGCCTCTTTCCTTCTCCTTCTCCTCCTCCTCCTTCTTCTCCTTCTCCCCCTCCCCTCCCCTC
>PVHP010054058.1:0-10575 GCA_004024765.1 Zapus hudsonius | reverse complement strand
GGGTTTTACAACCTCGATGAAGCTGTGTTGTCAGGGGCGGGCTTATGGGGTTATAAGCCAGCTTCCCCTTGCCAGAGTTTGGCACACCTTCCTGCCGCTGTTTGCAGTGCTGTGGCAGAGGTGATGTCCAGCCCTCTGCTCATGCCATCGTTTTCCCTGCCAGGATGGAGTCTCCCCTTGAGTCTGTAAGCCAAATAAATCCATTCCTCTACAAGCCACTTTTGTTTGGGTTCTTTCTGCGCAGCAACTAGAAAACTGACTGCAACAGCAGGGGTGTCCAACTTTTTGACATTGTGACATGACATTATCCACAGTTGTGTTGTGACACATTCCAGCTATATTGGGTTGCCTATGGGCCAGTGGCCATGGGGTGGATGTGGCTGAGTTTAGTTTTGAATGATTTTTTTTTCTACCTAGGACATCTTTTATAATCACATTTATTCCAATTGTCTGTGTTAATTTTTGTTTTTGACATTAACCCTTAACTCTTGGATTGAGTTTTCTTCCATGTTTGCTTTTTTTTTCTTAAGGTTTTCTTTGTTTCATCATTTTTCTTTGCTTTCTGGAAGAACCATTTAGAAAGTTCCTTAAAATGCTCCCATTGATTTTTCATACTGAACATTCTGATTCTTACTATGAATTTAATTCACCTGTTGAATGTTTAAGTTTAAAAACTATGAAAGAGTTGCCATGAGATTTTTATTATCACCAGTTTCTCTATTATAAACATGCACACATATAGCTGTTGGTATACCCATAAAAGAGTCTTTCTAGAGCTAAATGTCTAGAAGTGAAATTTCTTGTTACAATTGCCAGTTTTAGATTCCTTATTTGTTTTTAATCATTCGTGTTTCCTTTAATCATATCTCATTTTCATTTTATTGTCTTTATAAATTTCTGCTTCTATTTTATAAAGAACATATTTTCTTGCATCCTATTAAAGACCAAAAGCATTTTAAGGTGGTTAAAAGCAATTTTAAAAGATGTCTTTAATATGGGAATTGATATTATCTTCCTTTTTCTCCTTCAGTTGAAGTATTTTCAGTTTATGGCATTTTCATTTTTCTTTTTATACACAAATACTTATCTATATTTTCCTATATTGTATGTCAGAATATCTTAGCACAACTATTTTTCTACACTAGCTAATGTTCCAGCTTTAATCCAATTAATATCATATATTCTGATCAACAATTTTATTGCTTATGATGGAATCTTTTTCCTAAATCCAAATTTCTTTCTTTCTGTTCATCTAAAAGTTTTAATACATATAAATCTGAAATTCCTAGTATCCTTTCTGTCCAGCTTTGCGACATTCAGGGAGATAAATCTCAAATGCTGGAATAGGGTTGATTGAGAGTTTTAGTTTCCTTTTATTATATTTTCATCTTTGGTGGAGAAGGAGGGTCATAGTTCTATATATCACAGGCTTCCCTGAAACTTAGCATCATTCTACTTCAGCCTTGGCCTTGGGAATGCTGTAATTGCAGGTATGAAAGACTACATCTGGCTTTGTATTCTTTTCTTTTTCTTTACCTTTGAGCAAATTCAGGCAATGAGTTTGGAAAACATCACACTAGTTAGGTTCCCCTTTACAACCAAGTCCTGATGTCTTTATTCTGAGGACACCGTGGAATTTCATCTCAACATTACTCAATTAGGCAATCAATGATGAGAATGAATAATTCAAAGAATTGATCACACACATGCTAGTGTTGTTCTTTTCTCTCAGCTTGGTGATTCCTGGTGACCTACTTCCTTATGAAATCATACAACAATTTCTTGCTCCTACAAACCCTCCTGACACTAACCAAAAGAGTGCCATCTGTCTCCTGGATGATGTGTTCTCCAGGGTTTATCCCAAACTGCTTTGTAGAACTCTAAGCACTTCACAATTTTCTTTCCTTATTTCTTCCCGGTATCTTAGAAAATTTAAAAGCCTTCCCATCTTACAGGTAATCAACACTAGGCAAAAAGCACTGTGCTTTAATTAAACAGAAAGCCACTCCAAGAAATCAACAGTGTAATCCAACTCATGTGATTTCCGAGTAAAACTTTTTTTTTTCTTGGCATCTGATCATGTATTTTTTTTAAACAGATACTTGTAACTATTTCTGAAGTTCCTTCCAGACCAGTTTCCTCTCTGAGGGTCTTTGATCTTAGAACATCTTTATTTTTATGATTAAAGACATACTAGATGTTTTCAGTCAGCCTTGCTTGTCCAGAAAATGAGAAAAGGGGTTTAATAAAGATCTGTCATTGTAGGGGAAAAAATGTAAGATTCTTTCACTTTCTGTTACATTTCTTAATGCTTTAGTTTTTTAGTGATATGCTTAGGAAAGAAGCACATATCCATAATAGCTGGTGGATCATAATAGGCTTTATTAGCAAAGGGGTATTTATCCCTATAAAGAAATGGAAAGAGACATAAAACAGAGTAATATTAATAATAAAAATGGAAAGAATTCACTTTTATATATTTTTACTATGTTTTGGTTGGTGTTTTTCACATGGTATAACTCGTTTAATCCTCAGTACCTCCCAAGTGAGACTGTTAACATTATTTATTATTATTTTATTTTGAGATGGCAGCTCACTGGCCTTACACTCCTCATCCTAACCTCGGCCTCGGGAGTAGCTGGGATTACAGGTACACCACACTGCACCGACACTGCAGCTAACATTGTTAGCTTCATTCTAGAGAGAAAAATAATGACAAGAGACACTCCCTAGACCTTACAGCAAGCGTGTGGTCGAGCCAGAAGTCACATGCAGACAGTCTCACATTGGTGCCAACAAACTTCCCACCCAGCCATCCTGCCTGCAAATCACAAGCCAAAGGATTTTTTCAACTGTGTTTTATAAGTCAAGCTGTTAAATTTCAGCAGCTAATCGTCGGTGGATGAAACACTACTCAGCTCATATGGAAGAAATTAAGAGAAACTCTCCCAAAAGGGCAAATACAAGAAAAAGTAACAGTGCTAAAGGGGATGTGGTACTTGTGGGAGTCATTTGAAAGATGTGCCTTTCTAAAACATCTTTCCAGTTTTGTCCATTTGTTTCACTCCACTGGGATAGGCCCAGCCCCCAGCTTAACCTTTGCTTCTTTGGCTTAGCAGCCCTGAAAGTGGGAAATGTTATGAAAAGGCACACAAGTGTCACAGTGGCCAGCTGGCAGAGGACATTCCAGTCATTTTGTGCATCCCCTCATGAGCTTTTATTTCAGTTGTTCTCTGGCACACAGAAGTCAGAGGCTCAGCTGGCTATCTGCTTTTGGTGCAGAATGAAATCTCGTCAATATTACACATATCCATGAGTAGCTAATGAGCTCTGGTCTTCATAGATCTCAAACAAGCTAGAAGAAGTGAAAAAAAAGTATTATAGTGCTTGAGTCATCACTTTTTGAGAAATAAAGTTACAAAAGCAAGAAAGAGCCATGTCTTTATTCTGTAGCTTTGAGCTACCAGTAGGGAAAAGGCTGGGAAACAAGACCCAAGCACAACTGTATTGTATCATAACCATGCTCTGGGGCTCAGAAGGGGCGAGGGAATGAAGTCACTTGGCATTTGGAGCACTTTATGGTCTGGCCAAGCTCTCCCATCTTGTTTCACTACTTGGACATGCTGAGCTCATACAGTGTCACTGCCCCACCATCCTCTACACAAATCCTGACTTGTCAGTACTTGCACTTTATCAGGTTTTGACCTTCTCAGACTCACATGCATGTCACACATATTATACTTTCACAATGAAACCTTATTCATTTCTTCTACTAGACTATACTTCTCATAATCACGGGCTGTAGTATAAGCACTGAATAGATTTGTGATGTGAACTGAAGAATCTTATATATTAGAGAATATTCTTCTCTGTTTCTCATCTTTCCCTGTGAAGGACAAACAGCGGCAAGAAGCATAAAGGGAAGGCAAGATGGGAAAGCTATCCTGAGAAGAAAGCATGTGCACAGCACCCATCCTACCACACGGAAATTTCCACGGGTTGTGTGAGTGCAGGAGAAGTTAGACATGATTCTGTTTCTTAGTGGGCAGGGAAAAGAAACTCTCATTAGAATCTCAAAAAGATTACAAAGGGAAAATGTAGACCAGTCAGGACCCCACGACTGAGAATTTCCTAGTAGTTTTATTCCTCAGGATATTCTGGGTACCATAGTTCTAACCTCTTGACAATAATCAACCTTGGCTACTTAAGAGTCAAAAAATGAAGGAATCTTTGTATTTATTAAATATTAAGGTGTCTTGTAAAAATATTTTAAATCTTAGACTTTTGTGTCAGGCTGCTTGGATTCAAATTCTGGTTCTCCTATTCATTATCTGTGCTAACTTACAGGATGGGCAAGTGAGTAGTCAAATAAATAAATTTTATAAAGTACTAAAAGACCAAGCTGTATGCATCAAGTATCATGCAAGCATGAAATAAATTGAAATTGTAAACACTTTTTCCCCAGAAAACCTTTTTAACATGGTAGTTTTGAATATGTCACTATAATTTTATGCTCAGTAAATTCAACAGTGATGGTATTAAAAAGGTTACCATATTTATACCATATAGTCCAGCAATTCCTCTACTATATATTTACCTAATAGAAGTGTTAATGCATGGTTACCAAGTGCATGCTCTAGACTGTTAATAGCAGGACAATTGTGGCAATCCTAGACCGGAAACTACACCAAATATCCCTGACAGTAAAATGTAGAACCACTGCTTTTTTGCCTGAGAAGAAAAAAAAAACTTTATTTTTGTTGTTATGTAAGTATACACAATGGCATGCTAAGAAGTAATGCAAAAAATGTCTCCCACTACTCCTGAAAATTTGGATGAATCTGACAAACATGAAGTAGGAAAAGTCAGACAACAATCATCTATATTGCATGATTCCATTTATATAAAATAGAAAACTAAGCAAAATAATCTATGCTATTAGAAGATAGGATAATTGTTACTTGTGTAAAAGAAATCTCATGGGATGTTGGAATTGTTCTAGGCATTAGTTATACAAGGTCTTTTTGTGAAAATTCATTAATTTTGGGTATGTTTATGTACTTTTTGTACAGTTTTAAGAAATGAAATTGAAATAAGTACTTATTATAGTAGTGAGGTGAGTTAGTAGTCAGATTAATCTATCAGAGGGCTAGAGCGAGACCCTACCTCGAAAAACCAAAAAAAAAAAAAAAACAGAGAAAGACATTTTGAAAGATGATAAATCTATGGGTTGTGCAGCTGTTGGAGCTTAAAGCCAATCAAGAAAAGATTTTCACAAAAGACATCCTCTAAAGAGCGACTTTTAGATCTACTTGACCACTGAGCAGCCTCACACTGCTACTCCGATATCAACTGAAAAAGGATCCTCACAAGCCACACGGTAGGTGCTCTCTAATAAACAGACCTGACAGATGTGACTCACGAGCTGATAGATGCGCCAAAACAGCAGCTGGGGCCATCCAGCAGGATTGTAGCAGCTTTCTGGATAGAAGCACAGTGGTCAGGGCAGCTGGGTCCTCTGAAGTTTTCAGATTTGTGCGCATGGGCAAGACCAAGACCACCAGGGTATACCTTCGATGGATGTCCAACCTCCAGAGAGTTTGCCATGTGACCAGTTACAGGTTCAGGAGCCGACTGTGGCCTTCAGCGTGACCCTTCAGAGCAAAGATGGTTTTGTCAACAAGGCAGACAGACATGGTCTGCTTCCTCCCTGGAGAAAACCTCAACTGATGAGTATGTGAACGAGGATCCAGGGTACATCAAATGAACGAGGATCCAGAGTACATCAAATACACTGTGTTTCTTACGATGTGTGGCAAGAAGTTAAATGGCACAAATCCAAAGGTGGTTGTGAGAATGCTCTTACCTTTTCTTCTGAAGAAGCAACTGGCATCATTCAGAAGGGTTACCTGAGAGCTGCTGACACCACAGGTCAAGGGTTAATGGATGAGAAAGTGGACAAGCTGTGCTGAGAAGCCTGATTGACAAAAAAAGTGGGTTCCAGTGACTCAGGTCCTTGAAGTCCTTAAACCAAGTTGAACCTTCTTGTTGCCACTTCAGGTGTTTCTGAGACTTTTTTCCTGGAGCCTGCTGTGCTTTACAATAGCTTACAGCTTTTGCCTTTCCTGTATTTATTCTCAGACACATAGGGCCTATGCATTATTATAATCAAACTGGAAATGGGACCTTTTTGCCATTTTCAGAAAAAAAAATTAGAGGAAATTAACTTAGTGCCCCAGCCTAAAACAGTATAGCCTAAACAGAGTCTGTATATTTTAGTCACAGAAAGTTAATCACTTTTTTTCTGAATGATAATTAAATTTTATAATAATAAAAATTCAAAAACTGTCCAATAAAGCAGGAAAAGCGATGTAGGTGGTATTCACTCCCAAGAGGACATAAGCTGTGCCATTGTGCCCTATATCAAAATGTATAGAAGTAGGAACTCCTTAGAAGTGATTTATGGAATTATAGCCAAAGATGCATGTGTCTGATGAACTTGGTCTATTTATCAATTTATATCCTACTTACTATGAACTGTGTGTGGATGAGGCGCCATCTACCTATCCTCTATCTATCTGTGATATGCATAGTATATGAATGATTAATACAAATTTGTGGATGAAACATTGTTCTGAAATACACTCCTAAGAACCATTAGGAAAAAGCAGCAGGCTTTTGGAGGCAACCTCTACATGCATCAGCATAGTTCTACTCCATATTCAGGGGCCTGATGCATTGGTGAAGCTGAGTGAGCTCATAAGGGAAGCCCAGTTACCTCAGTGTTATCCCACCATTCAACGCAGAGCATTTATTAAAAGTATGAATGCAGTGCCTCTCTACCATGATGCTGTAGCAGCTGAAGCACTAAGAATCCTAAGTTCCAAATGACCAAATTCCACCAAGTACTTTGGAACTGCCTTTACTGCCAAGGAAGGCCTAAACCAGATGAAGGTTGGCCATTTGGAAAGATGATCCAGTATTATTGCCGTGTTGTTGTCCCAAGTAACCAACAGTTGCACTATGTTTTGAATATGAAACGTTTCGTCCCAGTTTCATTCATTAACTGTGTGATCCTCACCTGGTGGCATTATTTTAGAAACTTTAGGAGGTGGGGTCTAGCTGGAAGATGATCATCGCTGTGGACTAGATCTTGCCCTGGCTTTTTCCTACAGCCCTTCTCTCTGTTTCCTGTCTGATATGAGGTAAAGAAACTGTCATTTTTATAATGACACTCACGATTAACTTCCAGTTTTCATGCTAGTGAGGAAAGCACTTTATTGACTGAGCTATCTCCTTATAACAATGTGAGTTGTATAGAACAAGTTTCATAGAAAACTTGGTAATTCCAGAAAGACTTAGTGAAGGAGGACAGTTGTAATATAATGGGGGAGAGATAGAACCCATGACCTGTGAGCTACATGTCTGGAGAGCAAATAAAAAAGTAATTAAAAATCAATTGGCTCTTGATAACTTTTTCTTGATTGACCAGCTGAATAAATAGTTGAATTAATAAAAAAATAATCTTGGGCTGGAGAGATTGCTCAGTGGTTAAAGTGCTTATTTACAAAGCCTAATGACCTAGGTTTGATTTTCCAATACCCATGTAAAGAAGTTTGCTCGCAGTGGCTGGAGGCCTGGTGTGCCCATTCTCTTTCTCCCTCTCTCTTTTATATCTATGTCTCTTTCTGCTTGCAAATAAATATAAATAAAAAGTTTAAAAAGTGAGTCTCTGAAATGGAGAACTCTGAATATGCTGATACAGAGTTTACATTCTAATCCATTTTTGTGTGGATCTTAGATTGTGTCTTTAGAAAGTTAAGCTAAGAATATGTTATTGTCTGGAGTCTGGATTTTCAGCAATGTACATGATGTCTCATAAAAAGATCTTAGTAAAGTCCAGTTATGTTCTTATTGGTAGCTGTAGCTATGTTTACATAAAATCCCTACTAATATCATTTAAACCAAGTTTATAGCTCTAATAAATTAATTATGAAGAGGATAAACTTTAAGCATAATGTGAACACAATAATTAATTATATTTAAGGAATTTTCATTTAAGAGATTAATGTTAGTTGCAGATAGATTTCAGTTCTTTTAGATAAGTAGCATTTTGAAAAGAAATTAAAAGACCTGTGAGAAAATTGAAAAATTGACAGCCCTTTATTAACGTCCCCTAACCAGAAGAGAAGATTATTCAATTTGCGACATATATTTTACATATTTAAACAATCTTTAATTCTTCTACTGTTCTTTGGTAGGTTTTATAGATTTTATTTCACTGATGAGAAAATTAATATTCATTAAGTAACTTGTCCAGGACACAATGTGTAAGTGCAAGAGCAGGGGTCATTGCAGGTTCAAAACTTTCTTAGTTTCTATATGACAGTGTCTCTAGATATGATTACACCAGTGTCAGATGAAAGATTACACACAGGTAGCAAATTCCCATACCTCTACCCTCATAGAAAACCCTGAATTAGCATCAGAATAATACAGGTCCTATAATTATGTAGGCAAGCAAGAAATAAAAAAAAAAGAGATGCTAGACAAAGCATATTCCGAGCCAGACAGAACAATAGAACCTGGTTTATTTTTATCATTATTTAGCTATAGTCATTCCATTGTGGTTTAGATTATAATTGAAGCACAGTAGGAGTTGAGAAGTTTTTGGTTGTTCATTTCACTTACCTCTTCCTTTGTAAATGTCACTGGAATGCCTCCAATTTGAAGGATTTCGTGTTTGTGTTTCCACACCAGCTTTTCTGACACATCATTCCTGCGCTGACAGTGGGGGTGGGGGGCAGCTGATGTGATTCTTCATGCACTTTTATAGTCAATGGAGCTTAATAGAATAACTCTCCGGCTTCTTCAAGCACCATCTCTCCTGTCCAAACTGCTTTCAGGTATGTCACTCCTAAATTGAAATTTCTAGGGAAAGAAATAAACCATATGCTACTCTTCCCTTTAGCTTATTTTAACCATATGGCACCAGAAATGGGAATGTATCAATGCTATTAATTTAGACTCTTGTTGTTCCCAATGCTACCATTCTCTAGTTAATTTGAAGAAATCTTTACTACTGGGCTAGAAATATAAAGTCTCTGCAAAAATAAAAAAAATAAAATAAATCAAGGAGTAGATTAAGACAGAAAATAAAGCTGAAAGACCTACTTCTGAAGATGCAGGCCTGGGCCTCAGGGCACAACACAACAGAGGAGAGGAAGTGGAGCACACACAGTTGAACCCAGAGAGCTCCTTGGGAGCAGAGTTCACTGGCTGTCATTACGACACCACTCACTGCTGTTAATGTAAGGGCTAAGTTTGTATTTCATGTGATTGACATTTTCTGAATACTTCAGAAGTGGCAAGAGCTCTTCAAGTTAACACTAACTTGAAACTAAAACTTTTAACTTTTAACTAACTAAAAGAACATTTTCAGTAGAGCCATGATAACCTCGCTTTGATGTAAAGGCCATAGGATATTAATTTTTATGGAATTTTTAAAAATTAGGCTTAGTTGGTGAGACAGAAACCAACGAATCTCGACACAAAAACCCCTAAGCTCACAACATTAAAGCAACCTTAATACTCACCCACCATGACTCAGGGAACTAAGTGGAAGAGGGGGCGGAAAGATTGTGAGAGCTGTGGTGGGGGAGAATATCAGAGACTTGGCAACCCTCAGTAACAACACACTTGGGTCATGAGAACCCAGCTGAAGACTGGGCTATCCATGGTCCCCTACCACAAAGATTGATACAGACGGCCCACGGAGGAGGATATCCAGCTGACTGGGGATGGGCAAGGGGGGCAATGAGGAATTGGGGATAACAATTTATTGTTGGCCCACTAAACAATGTAACTCATTATGGACAATAAAAAAAGTTAGGCTTAGATACTAACAAAAGTAGTATCATTTAGAGGTGCGATGTCCACATACCACAGATGTTTAATTTTTTTAAAATAAAGAATTATGAGTTGATTTCATGTAAATGAAAAAGCACACCTCAGAACTTTTGTAAATTTCATATTCCAGTTTGCACTTGGATGCCCATTTTGTTCATAGTGATTTGGGGTATGAGTATGGTTTTCATTTTTTTGTTTTTGTTTTTTGGTGTTTTTTTTTTGAGCTAGGGTCTTCATTTTTTTATTTATGTACTTATTTTCAAAGAGAGAGAAAGAATGGGCACACCAGGGCCTCTGGCTACTGCAAACGAACTTTGTTCATCTTACTTTACATGGGTAATGGGGAATCAAACCCTGGTCACTAGACTTTGCAGGCAAGTGCCTTTACCACTAAGCCATTTCTCCAGCCTTGGTTTTCATTTTTAGTTTTAATGTGGGCTATGTTTATAAATCTTTTTTTTTAATTTATTGTCCATAATGAGTTACAACATTTAGTGGGCAAACAATGAGTTGTTATCCCCAATTCCCCACTGCCCTCCCCTCCCCCCTCCACTGGCTAACCTCCTCCATGGGTCGTCTGGATGAGTCCTTGTGATAGGGGACCATGGGTAGCCTAGTATTCAGCCAGGTTCTCCTGGCCATGCCTCTGGATAATCTCCCCCACCA
>PVHP010054057.1:0-10578 GCA_004024765.1 Zapus hudsonius | reverse complement strand
CCCTTCCCCCACCCCAAGCTCCCGCCATCGCCCATTGTTCCTCCCAGCCGCTTCCCAAGCCCCTTCCCTCCAGTGCCCGACTCTTGGGCACACTTCTCTCCACAATCCCTCCCCCATACACAAACACACAGGCAGATGCACTTCTAGGGCAAACTGACCTAGCTCGGTTCCATAAGCACACTCAGGACTACAGCTGCCGGATTGGGCCAGGCCTCTGGAAGATACCTGGGAACCGCTGCCACTGCTAAGAGGGTAGAGGCCAGTTCAGGTAGGGACCATGCATCACTGCCAGGAGGGCACAGGTGATTTTGGCAGGTACCATGGACCATGTGCCACTGAAGGGAGGATACAGGTTGGTCCAGGAATTTGAGAACACAGATTACATGAGAAATAGGAAGCTCTCACCAGGCTCTTGAGTCTGGGTGACTGGGGCTGGGTTGGTATGTGGAATCAGAACAGGTCCCCCAAGTACTTGCCCAAGGAGAGTCTAAAGCCTTGAGTCTCTACCCCTAGTGGGGGAGATAACATTCCAGATCTGCTTGCTGCAGTCAGGTGGGAAGACACTGGGCTCTATAGTTTGGGGGGCTGGGGATGTTCCTACTGCAGCATACCAATCAGGGACAGGGGCCTATGAGGTGGCTCTAAGACTAAATAGTCACATACAGAGGGATCAAGATGGGTAGATATCTGAGCCTGGCTGGGGGCAGAACATCCCAACAGGAAGAACCTCTGTTTAAGATCAAAACTGGTGATCTTTCCACTGGAAGCAAAGCCAGCTGAAAAGCACTCCCCAGGGTGCCTGAGTCCCACTCCCCTACCGGGATATGGGCAGAAACCCAAGGAAAAAACCCACAGATCTCAAAGACGGAACTCCCCAACTCAGGGCCCCTAGTTCCATTGTGGAACAGTAAAGTGACAAGGAAGTGGAAACAAAAAATATACCATCCCAAAGAGAGAATAATATGACTCCTGACCACAACTGCAATGCAAACAGGAAGCAGTTAATGGCTGATATGGAAACTATGAAAAAAGACATGAGTGAGATAAAGCTCACCAACTCAAGCATAGACTCCAGACGGAATTTAATGGAGAGAAATATGAATGAATTCAGAAACCCTTCAAGTGAATTAAAGGTGAACCAACTATGGGAGGAGCTAGACAATCAATTGATTAAATTTGATAAGGACTGAAGAAAACTTAAAAATGATTTTCAGGAATCCATAGCAAAAACAAAAATAGTCTAGAAAATGGATCTCACCAAAGAATTGGAGACTATAAACAAAATTATAGCAGGAACCAAAAATGAAACAGAGTTGTTAAAAACCTCCCTTGAATCAATCAGTCCCAGAGTTGACAATCTGGAGGACAGACTCTCAGACGTAGAGGACAAGACAGAAGATCAGCAGGGACATAACAGAGCTTAATGACACCATTGACCAGCTGGGGATAACAGATATTTACAGAACGTTCTGCCCCAAAGACACAGAATATACATTCTTCTCAGCAGCGCATGGGAATTTTTCTAAAATTGATCACATCTTATGTCACAAATCTTCCCTAAACAAATTCAGGAAGATCGATTTAGTTCCTTGCATCATATCAGACCATAGTGCGTTAAAGGTAGAAGTAAACAATGGAACAGGATCCAGAAAATACACAAAGTACTGGTGCCTGAATAATTCGCTCCTAAAAAATGATTGGGTCATCAAAGAAATAAACAGGAAATTCAGAATTTCCTAGTACTAAATGATGATGATAGCACATCATATCAGAATTTATGGGACACAATGAAGATAGTCCTGAGGGGAAAGTTAATTGCGCTAAATGCCTTCATATCAAAGACAGAGAGGTCTCAAATCAATCACCTAACCACCCATCTAAGATTATTGGAACAGAAAGAAAAAGGTAACCTGAGGAGCTGAAGACGAAAGGAAATATTTAAAATCAGAGCTGTGATTAATGAATTGGAAATAAAGAAAACAATTTAAAAAACAGATAAATCAAAGAATTGGTTCTTTGAAAAAAGTTAATAAGATTGAGAAAGCCCTGGCCAATCTAATCAAACGAAATGAGAAAACCCAAATCAACAAAATCAGAAATGACAATGGTGAGATCACAACAGATCCTGGAGACATTGGAAGAATTATCAAGTCATACTTCCAAACCCTCTACTCCACAAAATTAGAGAACCTGGAAGAAATGGATAAGTTTTTGGACACCTACCAACTGCCAAAACTTAGCCCAGAGCAGATAAAAGCACTTAATAAACCTATCACATCGACAGAGATTGAAGATGTAATCAAAAACCTTCCCAAAAGGAGAAGCCCAGGACCAGATAGTTTCTCAGCTGAATTCTACCAAGCCTTCATCACAGAGCTGAAACCACTCTTTCTGAAACTTGTTAGAAACGTAGAAAAACAGGGAAGGCTTCCAAAAACCTTCTAAGAAGCTACCATTGCCCTAATCCCCAAACCAGGCAAGGATGCAACAAGAAAAGAGACCTACAGACCCATATCTCTGATGAACTTAGATGCAAAAGTCCTGAACAAAGTCCTAGCAAACCGGATACAACGCTACATCAAAAATATTATCCACCCTGACCAAGTTGGCTTTATCTCAGAGATGCAGGAATGGTTCAACATATGCAAGTCGATAAATGTAATACATCACATTAATCGGTTCAACCACAAAACCACATGGTTATCTCAATAGATACGGAGAAGGCCTTTGACAAAATCCAACACCACTTCATGTTCAAAGCTCTGGAAAGAATAGGCATAGATGGCCTAAAAAAAAGTTCCATGTGCTGCTGAGAAGAATGTGTAATCAGTGTCCTTGGGGTGAAAAGTTCTGTAGATGTCTGTTATCCCTAGTTTGTCAATGGTGCCATTTAGCAGCTCGATTTCCGTGCTTGTCTGTTGTTTGTACGATCTGTCTAGGGATGACAGTGGAATGTTAAAGTCTCCTACTATGATGGTGTTGGCATCTATATCTGCTTTGCTTTTGAGTAATTTATGCCTAATGAACAGAGGGGCCCTTGCATTTGGTGCATACATATTTAGTATAGTGATGTCTTCTTGTTGTATTATTCCCTTGACGAGTAGAAATTGGCCATCATCATCCTTTTTTTATTGCTGTTGGTTTAAAGTCTATTTTGTCAGATATTAGCGTAGCCACACCCACTTCTTCCCACATGTCTGGAAAATTGTTTTCCACCCTTTTACTCTCAGTAGGTTACTGTCTTTAGCGATAAGGTGTGTTTCTTTAAGATAAAAGATGGAAGAGGTCATTTTCTTGATTCAACCTGCGGTCCTGTGTCTTTTTATAGGAGAGTTGAATCTATTTATATTCAAATTTATAACTGTGAGGTTTGCATTAAACCCTGCCATTTTGGAGAGAATATGGAGGATGGAGTCTGAGCTGTTGTGGTTATCTCCTTGGTGTTACCTTGCTTGTTCTCTGTTCCTTTCCTGAGGTTGGATATTTGTCTCATCTACATGGGATATCTCGTGAAATATCTTCTGAAGGTTTGACTTTGTGTTCAAGTAATTGTAGAGCTGGCTAATTTCATGTAATACTTTCATTTCTCCATCTATTATGACAGTTATGTTTGCTGGGTACAGTAGTCTAGGTTGGAATCTGTACTTCTAAATTTAGGCCTAGGATCGCTTTGTTTCAAACTCTCCTGGCTTTTAAAGTTTCTATGTAGAAGTCTGAGTTGATTCTAATGGGTTTTCCTTTATAAATGAGTTTCCTTTCTCTCATTGCTCTAAGGACTCTCTCTTTATCCTCAATGTTTAGCATTGTAACTAAGAATGTCTTGGGTTGTTCCTCCTTTGGTCCAATTTGTTTGGGCTCCTCAGTATCTCTTTGAGATGTACAGGGCTATCTCTTGCCAAGTATGGAAAGTTTTCTTGAACAATTCTGTTGAAAATATTTTCTATGCCCGTAGTTTGCTTTTCTTTTCCTTCTGGAATCCCCATGATCCTGAGATTAGGTCTTTTTATGGTATCCCACATTTCCCTTGAGTCTTGTTCACTTGCTCTTTTGAATTTTGTCAAGGTTCTGATTTCCCTCGAATTCTCCTCTGTTCTGTCTTCCATGTCTGGGGTTCTGTTTTCCCAGTGATTAATTCTGTTGGTAAGAGATTTTAGGGATGTTCTTATTATTTCAATGTTGTTTTTGCTTTCTGCAACTTTTTTTGGGTTGCTTCTATCATCCAGCTGAGATGTAATTTCATTTCCAGGTTTGATTTCATTATTTCTTCCTGACAGCCATTCTTATATTTGCAGATGTCTTCAGTTAACTTGGAAAGCTGGTTTTTGATACCTTCCGTTTGCTGGCTTGCCTTTAGTTCTGATATGTCTCTTCTGACATCCATTTGGTTCTCCTCCATTATATTAAGCCTGGTGGCAAAACTAATGAACTGACTTTGTACCCTTTCAATATGTTGGTACATCTTTTCTTGTATGACTAGCATTAAGTTCTCCTTAGGATCTGTGCCAGTATGATCAGGGTTTACTGTCATGTATTCCTGGGCCTGCCTCTGCTCTCTCCCTGTAGTTGTGTTGTTGATGTCAATCCGCATGGTTTCCTCAGCTGGTGTAATATTCTTGCATTGAGGTCTGCCCATTTTGATTCCACTTGAGGTGGTTGGTGGGATGCCTTTGAAATATCTGAGCACTGGAAAGGAGAAGCTGAGCTTTTCATTCGTGGGATTGTGGATACTGGACTCCCCAGATGCAGGAACAGAGCCGCTGGTTTCCCGGGGCTCTGCAAACCAGCCGTGGGTTGCCTGGGTTTGGGAAAGGAGCCGCAGGTTTCCCCAGGCATGGGCAAGGAACCTCGAGGTTCCACAAGCACAGGGAAGTAGCCTCTGGGTTTGTGCGGGAAAACAGCCAAGGTTCCCTGGGCAGGGGAAAGTAGCCCCGGTCACCCAGGTTGGAAAGGCAGCATTAGGTACCTGGCTGGGACAGGCAGCTTCAGTCCCCTGGGCAGGGAAGGCAGCCCCCGTTCCCTGGGTGGGAAAGGAAGCCGGTGTTTCTGGGCAGGAAAAGCAGCCGAATCCTTGGCGGGAAATGCAGCTGGGTCCCTGTGCAAGGAAGTAGCTGGAACCCTGGCCATGAAAGCAGCTGGTCCCAGGACAGGATAGCAACCGGGTCCCAAGGTGGGATAGCAGCTGGGTCCCAAGGTAGGATAGGAGCCAGGTCTCGGGCAGAAAAGTCAGCTGGTACCAGATGGGAAAGCAGCTGGGTCCTGTGCTGGGAGAGCAGTCGGGTCCTTGGGCGTGAAAGCAGCCGGACTGGGACAGCAAATCAGCCCTTCCTGTGGGGAAAAGGCAGCCAGGTCCTTGGGCGGGAAAGCAGCCAGTTCCCGGGGCGGGTATGCAGTGGTTCGTGTCCTGGCGGGGCAGGAAGTCGGCCGGCTCTGGCCTTGGGGGTGGGGGTGGGAAGGTGGCTGGCTTGGGCCCCAGGGGTTGGGAAAGCGGCTGGCTCAGTCCCCGTATGGGCGGGAAGGCAGCCGGCTGGGGCCCCAGATAGGTGGGAAGGTCCTACCAGCTGGGCTGTTGTACTCACTGCCTCCAGCGCGCCCTTATGTTTGATGCGGGTTCCAATCAGAAGAATTTGTTGCTGGAAAGTGTCTGAAGTCAAGATCTTGGCTATTGCTTGCGTCCACAGCCTGGATTCCAGGTTAAAAACCCTAACCTCTGTTCCCCAGGGGATACTGGTGGCTTCTAGTCCACCATCATGAACTGGAAGCCCCATAATATGTAAATTTCTCTGTGACATGTTGGCTTGGAGTCCTTCAGGTAAATATCTAGGAATGGAATAACTGGGTCATATAGTAGATCTAATTTTAGTTTTTTAAGGAACATCCATATTCATTTCCATGGTGGATGTACTAGTTTACATACAGAAGAGTTTTCTCCATTACTCACTAGCAGTTACTGTTATTTGTTTTCTTAATGACTATCATTGTGACTAGGGTAAGATGCACTCAATAGTGCCTTAATTTGTATTTTCCTGATAGCTAGTGATGCTGAACATATGTCTCATGTGTTTATTGGCCATTTGTAATTAATCTTCTGAGAACTATTTGTTCATTTCTTTGAGACATTTATTAATTGGGCTGTTTGATTTATTGTTTAATTTGTTGAGTTCTTTGTATATTCTAGATATTAATCTTCTGTCTGATATGTAGTTACCTTCATTCTACAGACTGAATTTTCACTCAATTATTTCCTTTGTTGTACTGAAGCTTTTAAATTTAATGAAATCCCATTTGTCAATTCTTGTGGTTATTTCCTGGGTTACTGAAATCCTTTTCAAAATGTTCTTGCCTATGCATATATTTTGAAGTGTTTTCTCAACATTTTCCTCTACCAGTGTCAGAGTTTCAGGTCTTGCAATGAGGTCTTTGATCCATTTAGAATTGATTTTTGTACAGGGTGAGAGAGGGCTCTGGTTCATTTTTCTATATGTGTATATCCATTTTTTGCAGCACCATTTGTTGAAAATGTATCTTTTTTCCAACACTTATTCTGTGTATCTTTGTTGAATGTCAGGTGGCTGTAGCTATGTGGATTTGAATGTGAGTCTTCTATTCCATTGTTCTAAATGTCTGTTCTATGCTCATTGATCCCCTATCTCTCTGTCTTCAATCACATTTAAATCTTTTTACCCTCAGTATCCCCCTTCCATTTTCATATCACAATGTTAAACTATCCTCCCATGCCCTCTTAAAGCTTCCCTTTCCCCCTTTCATTGCCACCTTCTAAATTTCTGGCCTTTATATGCTCTCACTCCCACATAAACACACACACACACAGTAGAAGCTAGGATCTACACAACATGCTGTGTTTGGCTTTCTGACTATAAGTTATCTCTTTAATACAATATTTCCACTTTCATCCATTTTCTTGCAAGTTAAAAATACTTTTACTTATTTATTTGCAAGGAGAGAAAGAGAAGACAGAGAAAGAGTACATTAAGGCCTCTTGCTACTACAAAGGAATTGAAATTCATGTGGCATTTTGTACATCTGTCTTTATGTGGGTACTGGGAAATTGTACTTTCAGACTTTGCAAGCAAGCACACTGAGCCATGTCTCCAGTCCTTCCTGCAATTTATTTTTTTGGTTTTTTGAAGTAGGGTCTTGCTGTATCCCAGGCAGACCTGGAATGCCCTATGTAGTCTCAGGGTGGCTTCAAACTCATGGCAATCCTCCTACCTCTGCCTCCTGAGTGCTGGGATTAAAGATCTGGGCTACCAGAACGCCCAGAACTTTCTGAACATTTTATCATTTCATTTCTTATTGCTGAATAAAATTCCATTGTGTATATGTACCACATTACCATTATGCATTCATCAATTGATGGCTATCTAGGCTGATTCCATTTCCTAGATATTGCCAATAGAGCAGCAATAAACATGGATGAGCAAATATGTTTGTAGTTTGCCTTGTTAAGACTTGAATGAGAGAGAAATATACACACTGATATCAACAGTGGCTGTATCAGCTTATGCTATTGCAATCAATGAATTAACATGCCTCTTTCCCTAAATCCTTGGCAACATTTGTGGTCATTTGTTTTCTTAAGGATGACAATTCTGACTGGGGTGAGATGGAATCTCAAAATACTTTTAATTTGCATTTCCCTGGTGGCTAATGATGTATTTTATATTTCTTTTTAGAATGCTTTGTTAAATTCCATAGCTTATTTTTTTTAAAAAGAATTATTTTCCTATTGTTCAGTTTTTTTATTTTTTGTGTATTTTAGATATCAATCTTCTATTAGATGTATGGCTGGCAAAAATTGTTCTTCCATTTTGTAGGTTGTCTCTTCACTCAACTAACTGTGTCCTTTGCTATACTGAAACTTTTAATTTCATAAGGTCCCATTTGTTGATTAGTTTTATTTCCCTGGACTAGACTCCTTCCTATTTGGAAAGTCATTTAAAAAAATTTATTGATAGCTTCCATAATTATAGACCATAAACGATTATGATTCCCTCCCCCTCCCCCACATCTCTTCCCCCTTTCAATTAGTCTCTGTTTTGTTTCGGTGTCATCATCTTTCCTCCCATTATGTGTAGGTATTATCAGGCACTGGGAAATCATGAATATCAAGGCCACTTTGTGTCTGGAAGCTTGCTTTGTGAACAGTCCTACCCTTCCTTTGGAGGAAAGTCCATCTTATGCCTGTGTCATGAAGTATTTCTCTACTTTTTCCTCTAACAGCTTCAGAGTTTCATATCTTATATTGAGTGGATTTTTGTACATGGTGAGAGATAAGGATCTAGTTTTGTCCTTCTACATGTAGATACTCAGTTTTCCTACCATCATTTGGTAGAGGCTATCTTTTCTCCACTGTACACATTTGCATCTCTTTCAAAAGTCAAGTTGCTGTAGCTGCATAGATTTTATATTTGGAACTTCTATCCTATTCTGTTTTCTATGTATCTGTTTTTGTGCCAGTATCTTGGTATAGTTACTATGATCCTGTAATATACTTAGAACACAAGTATGGTGGTACCTTCAGTTTTATTTTTTTTTGTTTTGGATTGCTTTGGCTATCCCAAATCTTTTGTATTTCCAAATTATTCCAAAGATTGTTTCTTTTATTTCTCTGGTGAAAGGCATTGAAATTTTGATCTGGATTGCATTGAATCTATAGACTGCCTTTGGTAAGATAGTCATTTTCAAAATATTGATTCTTCCAATCTATGAGCATGAGAAGTCTTTCCATTTCCTAATGTCTTTAACATTTTTCTTAAGTGTCTAAAGGTTGCATTGTAGAAATCTTTCAATTTCTTGGTTAGGTTTATTATAAGGAATTTAATTTTTGTGGCAATTATAAATGAAATTGTTTTCTTAATTTATTTATAAACATACTAGTTTGTTATTGGTATATAGAAAAACTTGATTTTATATGTTGTCACTTTGCTGAAATTATCACTTCTAAAAGTTCTCTGGCAGAGTCTTTAGGGTCTCATGTATAGAATCATATCATCTGCAAGTGGAAATTCTTTCATTCATTTCTTCATTTTATGTGTCCATTGCTTGTATTTGTTTCTTTTATCTAATTTCCCTAGATAAGACTTCCAGTGAATAAGAATAAACAAAGTTGACACCCTTATCTTGTTCTTAATTTTAGTAAAAGTACTTTGAGTTTTCCCCCATTTAGTGTAATGTTAGCTATAGTTTGTCATGTCTACCTTTCTTATGTTGACAAATGTTCCTTCTTTTCCCACTTTCTTCAGGACTATTATCATGAAAGAATGTTGGATTTTGTCAAAAGCCATCTCTGCATCAATTGAAATGAGCATGTGATTTCTGTCCTTGAATCCATTTATGTGATATATTACCTTTATTAACGTGCATATGATGAATTATCTGCATCCCTGGAATAATGGCAAAATGAATATGGTGAATGATCATTTGATGTGTTCTTGAATCCAGTTTTCAAGTATTTTTTGACAAGTTTTGCATCTATGTTAATAATTTAGGTCAATAATTTTCTTTTCTTTTTGGGTTTGTTTATATCTCAATTTAGTATATGAATGATGCTGGCTACATAAAATGAGTTTCGTAGTGTTCCTTCCTTCCCTTGGAGAAGCATTAGTGTCAGTTCTTTGAAAATCTGGCAAAATCCTTTAGTGAGTTGATCAAAACCTGGACTTTTTCAGTCAGTAGTTTATTATTATTATTACTGCTTCAATCTCCCCTTGTACAGATCTACTTAAATTATTTATCAAGAGCTTTGGAGGTGCCCCACTGAATAAAGTGCTTTCTGTGCAAATGGGAGTACCTGAGTGTGGACTCAGGTACTCATGTAAAACTGGATGCTGTGGCACTAGCATTTGTAATCCCACTGCACCTAGACCAAAAGGAAGATGGATACAGAACATCCCCTGGAAGCTTGTGGGCCAGGTAGCCTGGAGAATCCAGAGGCAAACAAGTGAAAGTCTGCTTCAAACAAGGTGGAAAGCTAGAACCAACATCTGAAATTGTCATTTGACCTCCACATGTGCACCTGAACTTACACACATATGCACATATCATACACACAAATTATCCCATCTAGGTTTAAAATTTTAGCAGGTCATATATTTCCAGAACTCATCCTTTTTTTTTTGTATTTTAAGTTATGTCCTAATGTGTTTCCAAATCATTGATCTCAGTTGTAATTGCTCCTTTTCATCTGAAATTTTATTAGAGTCTTCTTTTTATTTGTTTAAGTTTTTAAAAATATTTTTCTCTTTTCAAAGAACCAACTATTTGTTTCATTGGTTCTTCACAATTTTTATTTCTGTTTCATTAGTTTCTCCCCTGATCTTCTTTTCATCTGCTCATTTTGGATTTGGCTTGTTCTTGTTTTATAATAGTCCCACGGCATAATATTATGTTATTTGAAATCTCTCTGACTTCTTAATGTAGATACCTTAGGACACTTAGAACTATAAATTTCTTTCTTAGAACTGCATTCATTGTATTTCATAGCTTTCTTTTAATATGTCGTGTTTTAATTTTCATGTCATTCTAGGAATTTTCTTCTGTTTTTTGGTGTGTGTGTGT
>PVHP010054056.1:0-10571 GCA_004024765.1 Zapus hudsonius | reverse complement strand
GAGATATCAAAATTTAGGAAAAAATAGTCTGACTTTGAGCAGATCTTAGTATGCGAACAGTCAAAAGAACAGAGAATTGAACACCGCATATTCTCCCTCATATGCGGTCCTCAACCAGGATAACCATTTTCTTTATGCAGACTAGTAGAAAGAAGTGAGAGGTTATGAATGTGGGGTAAGGGATGGTGGAGGGGAATGGGTTAAGCACGAGGCTGAACCAAATTAGGTTCAAAAATATAAAATCCTCACGAGCATACTGTAACCTAGTGAGCAAGTAGTGGGTGTCGACTGGCAAGAGGGGCCATGAGTAGTAGGGGAGAATGTCTGAGTCTGTGAACAATTGATCAGTCTGACAGCCCCAGGTCCCAGCCACTGGTTCCTTCCCTCACTGAGCTGTTGACCAAACTGACCCTTGGGGTTCCAAAAATAAGACAGAATTCTGTCAAGCTCTTGAATGACCTCCCTAGGCCTGAGGCAAAACCGTGTTGCTGAAGAAACCACAGAATGCCATCGATCAGCATCGAGAGACCCTTCAAGGTCCAAAAGGGCATCCAGCCCCCAGATGGTAGTTAATGCAGTGCTAGAAGGTACTGCACAACTGCCAGGGGAAGCTGATCAACGATGCTGGAGTAAACAGAGATCACTGGCATGAAGCTCAGACTACGGACATGAGTAGGCTGACCACACCTTCTACTGGGAGAGAACAGCAAACCAAGAAAGGAGCACTAGTGCAATGGAGGAGCCTGGGCCTGGGGGAGACAATCAACAGCTTTCAAATTCAGCCAAATATTCCACTCAGTGAGGGGAAGCCCATGACTGGAACTGAGGAATCAGTGTAATATGCACCGGATCCCGTACTCTTGGGCTCCCCAGAAAAGATGCACTATGGGACGGATTGATGGGGAGGCTACTAAAAATAGAATCTAGGTAATCCAGATTTGTGTATATTTGTTAATTTATACTGACCTCACACTCTGATGGAGTCTGTGTTTGTATTTTTCAGGATGCAGCGAGAGAGTTGTGGCCCATCTAACCCTACCAATCGACTGTAGGCCAATAGCAGAAATTCTCGCAAGAGATGAGCCACCACAGTCATACCCTGGAGGATCCATATGAAGCCCCGCAGAGAATGACGGGATGAAGAAGGGACCCACAGCCACAGCCATTCAATCAACACAGGATAATCCAGGGTGACAGAAACCAACAATTTTCAACACAAAGCCCCCTAAGCTCACAACATTAAAGCAGCCTTAATACTCACCCACCATGACTCAGGGAACTGAGAGGAAGAGGGGGCGGAAAGATTGTGAGAGCCGTGGTTGGGGAGAATATCAGCGGCATGGTGCCCCTCAGGAACAACACACTTGGGTCACTAGAACCCAGCTGAATACTAAGCTGTCCATGGTCCCCTGCCACAAGGACTAATCCAGATGACTCACGGAGGAGGATATCCAGCTGATTGGGGATGGGGAGGAGGGTCATTGGGGAATTGGGGATAATAACTCATTGTTTGCCCACTAAATAATGTAACTCATTATTGTCAATAAATATATATATTAAAAAAAGAAATATTGCAAATGTGACTAGGGAATTAAAACTTTAATTTTCTTTACTTTTAATTAATTCTAATTTAAATAGTAGTTTCTGACTAATGACTACCCCATTGGACAACATTACTCTACCAAAACAGAAACTGGGGGCTGGAAAGATTGCTCAGTGGGTAAGAACACTTTCTTTTCTGAGGGCCTGGGTTCCATTCCCCAAAACCTATCTCAAGCCAGATGAACAAAGTGGCACATACATCTGGAATTCAGTTGCAGGGGTGGGGGGCCCTTGAGCACCCTATATTCACTCTCTTTCTGTCTGCCTCTTTCTCTCTGTCTCTCAAGTAAATAAGTAAAAATAATTTTTGTAAAAAAAAAAAAACAAAACAAAAAACAGGAACTGGTCCATCTTTTATTCCATTCCTTGAAGGCAGAGTTAGGAGAATAACTATGAGTTTGAGGACAGCCTAGAACTACAGAGTGAGGTCCAGGTTTGTGTGGGCTACAGTGCGAGCCTACCAAGAAAAACAAAACAAAGCAAACAACAACAACAACAAAATTAAAATCAGGGACTGGTTCCCAAGAGTTTTTATTTTATTTTATTTTATTTTATTAATTGACAATTTTTATACATGTACATAATGTATTTGAATCACAATCACCTTCCATTACCATCTATTGCCCCTCTTGCACTCCCACTGAATCCCTTCTTCCCAACTAGTCCCTATTCTGCTTTGATGCGGTGTGCGTGTGTGTGTGTGTGTGTGTGTGTGTGAGTGAGAGAGAGAGAGACAGAGAGAGAGAGACCCCTGACTTTAATTAGGGTTCTAATATAAGGCAGGAGGTTATTTACTAGAGAGAGCATGGGGAACTTACCAGTCAGTGGCCATACCACTGAAGAAAATGCCTCCTTCCTCGACAACTATTGCAAGGAAAAAAAAAACCCTCAGCGAGGCATGGGAGACCCAGGCCCTCCTTCACCATCCATGAGTTTTCTTAACATTCATTTAAGAATATGTACTAATTTTCCTTACTGACGTGTTACTTCCTAGACCTGAGAGTCTCCTATTAACTAGAATGCATTTTCAGTAGTAAACAGCAGAGCTAGTGCTCCTTCAGTCCCTACACTAGCAGCTGAAGGACCCAGCATCCTCCCTGAGTCTCCTCAACCTGCAATACCTGGTATTGACTGCAAAAAGCAGCCATAGTGTTCTTGGAGAAGCGCATTTCCTCAGAGCCCCAGCCTCTCCCACACTCACTTTCTGAAGCATTTTGGTTCAGCCCGATGTTAATTTTTCAACTGTTCTCTCCAGAGTTAATTCCAAAAGAAACTCCCAAAGAATAAAAGAAAACAGGTTCTCCTGGTGAAGCGCTGCAGATATTCTGTTAATTTGGCTCCGTTTAAAAAAAAAAAAAAAACATAGCTTCTCCCTAGCTCTCTGCTGTATTCCCAAATTTCAACTATGCTGCACAGTTAGTGATGACATTATACATTTGGAAGGTCTGCATTATTGTATTGCTGAAAGTTCTGTGGAAGACTGAATTATACTATAGATTGCTTGGGCGTCTGCATGATGGAAAGAAATAAAATTCTATAGGGGCAATATAGACTGAACTTTACCACATACAACTCTTCCCACCTTCCAGCTCCACATCCTGAACACCTTTAAAGCAAAACCAGAGAGGTGAGATTGGACAAAGACCACAGCATGCTGTCTCTCCTAAGTACTCACTATTATGATGGAGAGTCAGCTCTTTGCTTTTCCATTGGTGTAGGGTCTGTATAGGTTTTAATGATGCAGAAGTGGGAACAGGGTCAATATTTTAATGCAATAACTTCAGCTTATGTTCCTGATAATGAGGATAAGCAGTTTAGGTTAGCATGAGAAATTGGTAGAAAAAGAAAATTAGAGATTAGCAGTAGATTTAGAAATTCTAAACTGTGAACTGCTGAGACAATGTCTCTTCCTTGGTTTTTGCTGCATCCCTAGAACCTAGCTCAATGCATACAGATTGCAGGATCTTTTGTCTATGACAACTTCATTGGGCTACAATTTACTGAACATAAATTTAATACATTTTAAATAGACAGTTCAATGATTTTAGTATATTTATATTTTATCATTAAATTTATTATTAAGACCTTATTCTTGTGAGGCCTTTATGAATTAAATTGTTTTCTTAATAATATTTTAATTGCTCATTGCTAACATACAGAAATATGAATGATATCTCTCTCTATTTCCATATTCATTTCTGTATCTATATCTATCTATAACTTTATCTATCTTGTCTAGGCTGGCCCCAAACTTGCCTTTCTTCTGCTAGCATGACAGGTTTGTACCAACATCCCTGGTTACAACTGATATCTTTATGAGTTTTCATCCTTAGGTCCCTCTGAACTCTTTTGTTAGTTAAAATAGCTTTGTGTGTGTATACACACACACACACACACACACACACACACACACACATATATATATATATATATATATATATATATATATATATATATATATGGATATTCTTTTTTAAAATATTTTATTTATTTATTTCAGTGAGAAGCAGATATCTATATAGAGAGATAATGGTTGTGCCATGGCTACTAGCCACTGCAAATGAACTCCAGACACATGCACTGCCTTGTGCATCTGGCTTTATGTGGGTACTAGGAAATCAAACTTGTGTTGTCCTTGGGCTTTGCAGGTAAGGGTCTTAACTGCTGAGCCATCTCCCCAGCTCCCAAATATGGATATTCTATGAAAAGAATTATGCCATCTGTAAATAATCATACTTTGTCAATTTCTTTGCAATCTCCGTGTCATTCATGTCTGTTTATTGCACAGCAAGAGTGTCTAGAACCTCCAGCACAATATTGAATGCAAGTGGAAAGAACAGAAATACTTGTCTTACCCCCACTCTGCTTCTGACATTCAGAGGATAGAAACACTTAGTATCCACCTTGACTATGGTGTTCATTGCGTGTTTCATAAAGGTTCTCTTCTATTTCTGAAATGTCGATCACTACAATCATGAATGTTGGGTTTTGTTCATTTTTTTCTGCCTAGTAAAATTATGAGGGCTGGAGAGATGGCTCAGCAGTTAAGGCACTTTTCTGAAAGCCTACGGACCCAGATTTGATTCTCCAGTACCCACATAAAGCCAGATTCACAAAGAGGGGCATTGATCTGGAGTTTATTAGCAGTGGCTGGAAGTCCTGGCATATGCAATCTCTCTGTCTCTCTTCTATCTCTCTTTGCTTGCAAACAAATAACTAAAAATGATTTTTAAAATTATCATATGAAGTTTGTCCTGAATTCTATTGGTACCATGTACTACACTGACTAGTTTCCCGATATAGGCTTTTAAAGCTATAAATTACTGGCCAGCCCCCACTTTACTGATTCTCATGATTTTTTTTTTTCAGTGTCACCACTGACCTCAACTTATTTTCTAACTTCCTTTGTAATTTTTCTTTCAGCCAGCAGTGAGTTATGTTGAAGTAGATTGTTAATATCTGAATAATTGAGGTTTTCCAAAAATGTTCCTCTGTTAATGATTTCTAATCAAACTTGATATTTCCAGTGTTTGCAAGTCTTAACCAACTTTACATTCCTGGGACAAATCCTACTTGTTTATGGTGTTACAATTCTTCTTTATATATCATAGTAATATCTAATTTCATATTAAAGATTCTCATTTATATTTATAAGAGTTATTAATACTTTTTCCATTATCTGGGCTTGGTATCAGGATAAATTTATTCTTGCAGAATAAGTTGGTAAGTTTTCTTTTCTTCTATTTTCAGAAGAATGTTAAACTAATTAGTGATGTTATCTTGGACTAGGTTTTTATAAGCATCTTCTTAACAATACTGATCTGATCATTTATTTTTTAAAGGGCCCACTCACGTTTTATCTCCTCTGGAGTCAGTCTGTGCTTTTCTTAGAATGTTTTTTTTCCCCACTTCATTCTAAAGTATCTGATTTGATGACATAATTGTAGCAGGGATAACTGAACATTTTCCACTTATGGCCACTTTTCAACTGAAGAAATTTTCGATGACCACAGGTATGAAAATAAATAAAATAGGTATACATATCAAACAATTATGATAACAAATCACAAAGAAATTGATCTTAAACAATTCTTTATTATACATGTAATTCTATAATAGAGAAAATATGAAAATCTGCATATTCATGAGTTTGATGTGTTTGTTTGTGTTTACCTAATTAAATATTGGCTGAATGTCTGATACTCTGGGATAGAAAGTATCTTCAGCATTTTTCAGAGTTGATCAGTGATTTTGATTTTATAAGCGTTCATGCTGAATACACCGCTCCACATAAGTATGTAGTAATATATGGCAGACATATGCTTAGGGTCATTTCAGAAATTATAGTTTTCTAATCCCAAGCCAAAATTCATTTACCAATTATTATGGAACTCAAGTCAGCAACTCAAATAGCATTTTAGAAAATATTTATTATTTCTTTGCAAGTAGAGATATACTGTCAGAGAGAAAGAGAGAGAGAAAGTATGTGTGTGTGTGTGTGTGTGTGTGTGTGTGTGAGAGAGAGAGAGAGAGAGAGAGAGAGAGAGAGTCTGTGTTTGTTGGGCATGCCAGAGCCTCCAGCCACTGCAAAGGAACTCCAGATGTATCAGATGCATGTGCCACTTTATGCATCTGGCTTTACATGAATACTGGGTAATCAACCCAATTCGTGAGACTCTGCAGGCAAGCACCATGACCACTGGGCCATCTGTCTAGCCCTCACACAGCACTTTTAAAAATAAATGTTCTAACACAATGCAATTCTACGTTATAGTAATTTAATACTTAAATTCTGAGGAATCAAGGTAGCAAAATATTTAAAGTCCATGTTTTCTATATTTAGACCTTGAGGTTTCTATAAGGAAAATTTGTGTGGACTGAAGTTCATAACGTATAATTGTCTTGAACTTGAGCCACAGTGTTTCTGACAGCATCCATTGGTATCGCATGGCACTATGGAATGTACAGTGCAGTGCAGTGCACTGTGTGTGTTCAGAGTCCAGAACCAAGGCTGCAGTGGAGTGGGGTGATGCAACATGGGCAAGTGCCACCAATATGTATTTGGTTTGGAATTGAACTTTTGTCATTGCACAGTCAAAAGATTTTTTACAGTTGCCAAAATTTTGTGAACTCTCCCCACACTGAATTATGCAGGTTAAAGTGCCTGCTCCTAGATTTCTGTCTGACCATTGTTGATGTCTCTTCCATTCTTGATTTGAGTGAGTCTTGTCTTTTCATTTTCACTGTTGTTGTTTTAAATTTGCTATCTGTCTAAAGGCTTTGCTGTGTCATTGAGCTTTTCAGACTTTTCAAAGAAGCTTTGAATTGGTTGAATTATTTCTATCATTTGCCTGTAATCTCACTAATTTCTACAGTACATTTACTGATTCATCTGAGTTTCAAATTACTACACTCTTTTCCTCTAATTTTTCAAGACAAAGGGTAAATTGGTGATTTGAGATCTCTCTTCTTTCATAATAAAAGCTATGAAAGCTACAAATGTCCTTGCAAGCATGGCTTTGTCTGATTCTACTGTATTTTGTTACTATGTCTTCTTTCATTCAACTCATTTTCTACCTTCCTGAATGCCTTCTTCCATGAGCCCTAAGTTATTTTGAAATGCATTGTATAATATTTGTATAGTTGGGGATCTCCAAATTTTTCTTCTATGGATTTATTATTTAATGTCATTGTTTTTGAAGACTATACTTTGCATGATGTCAATCTGTTTAAATTTATTGCAGCCTCTTTTCTTGCCTGATATATGATCGATGCTGTCAACCATTTCTGGGGTACATAGATGAAGCTTCCCACTGTGGAGTGCAATGTGTTCTGTAGATGTCTGTTAGCTCTACTTTGTTCATAGTGCTGTTAAAGTCCTATATATCCTTTCTATCCCATTGGTCTTGGGACTTCAGACTTAAATAACTATTATGAATAACCTCAGTGTGCTGTCATGTATATTTTCCCCAAAATCCATCACAACTATCCACAACAGTGTGTGGCATTATAACTATTTTTATACATTAATGTATAAGGAGATGGCTCAGTGAGTAAAAAGCATGAGTAGCTAAGTTTGGATCTCCAGCACCTATGTAAAAGCCAGGTTTGGTGATACATGCCTCTGATCTCAGTTCTGGGCAGGTGGAGGCAGGAAAATTCCTGGGGCAAACCGTCTAGCTAGTCTAACTCAATTAACAAAGTCTAGGTTCAGCAACAGACCCTACTTCAGAGAATATGTTGGAGAGATGTCTTCCTCAAGACATCCAACATTGCTTTCTGGCCTCCACACCCATGTGCACACATGTACAACCACACACATATGTGCATCCACACACACAAACACACATTCACACACAAAAAAATTCAAGGCTGAGGGATTGGGAAGATGGCTCAGTAGATTTAGTGCTCACTACTCAAGCCAGAGAAGAGATTGATGGGACAGGAAAATGATCAAATTCACATGTGTTTATGTGTTAAAATTCTCAATAAAATGTTTTAAATAAATGTCAAAAAAAACTGGCATCAAGGTGGGCTTCTGTAACCATTATTCCAGCACTCTGATGCTGACAGGAAGATGATAGGCAGAGGCAGAATTTCCAGAAAATTGTGACTGTAGCAAGGAACAGCAGTGAGAATCCAGAGAGAAAAACCAAGCTTCAAATGCGAGTAGTCCTCTGACCTCCACAGGCACTCTATGGCACAACTGCTCAAATGCACTAACACACACACACACACACACACACACACACAGAGAGAGAGAGAGAGACAGAGACAGAGACAGAGACAGAGACAGATAGACAGAGAGAGAGAAGAAAATAAATTTAAGCTGACTTCTTGCCACTTCAAATGCATGGGATCTTGCTGCTTTTCCTGCACTCATTCCATGATATCTTGTGAAATAAATCATCTATACTTCCAGCTTTTTCCTGACATGAAGGGAATCACACTTGAGTCTAGGTGGTGGACATATCCTATGTAGATGGGAAGAGTATAAGGAAAGCCAAAGAAGCCCACTCCCCACTAAGAACACAGCAGATGCAACTAGAGAAAGAACATTGCCATTTGAAAAATCCCAACCTGCTTTTCTGAGATTATTGGTAGCAACTCTGATTTTAAAACTATTTGGGTTCTTTGTACTTGATACAAACATGAAGCTGGAGAAAAATCTTGCACACTGGTCTGGATATAGAGAGGCTCAGAAGCAGGGGAACACATGATGGTGGACTAAGGTGGCATGCCTGAGCTGGCATCTGTCATTGGCAAGGTGCTATGGTTAATTTTCTGTGTTGATTTGCCCTGTTATTTGGTCAAATGTTACTCTAGATACTGCAGTGAAGCCATTTTTAGAGCTAACATTTTATCAATAGATTTTGAACAAAGCAGACTGCCTTCTATGATGTGTATGGGTGTCATACAATCAGTACAAGGCCTTAAGAGCAAAAAGGAGCAAGGTGCTCTGAGGAAGGGGAATTTGTCACCAGACTACCTTTATATATTTATTTTTTTTTTAGATTTGGAAATCTGTTTTTTTTATTAGCTTTTTTTCTTTATTGTTCATAATGAGTTACATTGTTTAGTGGGCGAACCATGAGTTGTTATCCCCAATTCCCCGTTGCCCCCCTTCTCCATCCCCAGTCAGCTGGATATCCTCCTCCATGGGCCATTTGTATCAGTCTTTGTGGTAGGGGACCATGGATAGCTCATTCTTCAGCTGGGCTCTCATGACCCAAGTGTGTTGTTACTGAGGGTTGTCAGGTCTCTGCTATTCTCTCCCACCACAGCTCTCACACTCTTTCCGCCCCCTCTTCCACTCAGTTCCCTGAGTCTTGGTGGGCGAGTATTGAGGCTGCTATGGTGTTGCGAGCTTAGGGGTTTTTGTGTCGAGATTCATTGGTTTCTGTCACACTGGCTTGTCTTTTGTTGATTGGATGGCTATGGCTGTGGGTCCCTTGTACATCCAATCATTCTCTGTGGGGTTCCGTATGAATCCTCCCCCGTATGACTGTGGTGGCTCATCTCATGCCAGGATCTCAGCTTTCTGCCTGGTTGGTAGGGACTGTATCCTGAAAAATACAAACACAATCTCCATCGGAGAATGAGGTCAGTATCCGTTAACAAATATACAACTATCTGGATTACTTAGCTTCTATTTTTAAAAGCCTCCCCGGCAGTCACTCGCATAGTGCATCTTTTCTTGGGAGCCCAAGAGTATGTGATCCCTTGCATATCTCCCTGAATCCCCGGTTCCAATCAAGGGTTCCCCCTCACTGAGTGGAATAATTGGCGGAATTTAATAGCTGTTCTTTGTCTCCCCCAGGCTCAGGCTCCTCCATTGCACACATGCTCCTTTCTTGGTTTCCTTTTCTCTCCCAGTAGGAGGTGTGGTCAGCCTATTCGTGGCCTCAGACTGTATTTCATGCCAGTGGTCTCTTTACACCAGCTGTCATTGTTCAGCTTCCCCTAGCAGCTTGTGTAGTGTCTTCCAGCATTGCACTAACTGCGATCCGGGATCTGGTTAACATTCCAGACCTCGAAGAGTCTCTCTATGCTGAACAATGGTATTCTGTGGATTCTTCAGCAACAGGGTTTTGCCTCAGGCCTGGGGAGAGCATTCAAGAGCCTTGACAGAATTCTGTCTTGTTTTTGTAACCTCATGGGTCACTTTGGTCAACAGCTCAGTGAGGGAAGGAACCAGTGGCCGGGACCTGGGGCTGTCAGACTGCTCATTTGTTCACAGACTCAGACTTTCTCCCCTACTACTCATGGTCCCTCTTACCAGTTGACACCCACTACTTACTCTTTAGGTTATAGTATGCTCCCGAGAATTTTATGATTTTGAACCTAATTTGGTTTGGCCTCATGTTTGAGCCTTTTCCCTCCCCCCTTCCCTTACCCCACTCTTATACCTTCTCAGTTCTTTCTACTAGTCTGGATAAAGAAAACAGTTATCCTGGCTAAGGACCGCA
>PVHP010054055.1:0-10580 GCA_004024765.1 Zapus hudsonius | reverse complement strand
AAAAAAAAAAAGATTGGTTTAAGCCGGGCGTGGTGGCGCACACCTTTAATTCCAGCACTTGGGAGGCAGAGGTAGGAGGATTGCTGTGAGTTCCAGGCCACCCTGAGACTACATAGTGAATTCCAGGTCAGCCTGAACTAGAGTGAGACCCTACCTCGAAAAACAAAAACAAAAACAAACAAACAAAAAAAAGATTGGTTTAATAAGGTAAGTGTTATGTATTAAAGCAATGTAAACTCCACCTAATTTTACCAAGTAGAATTTAAGTAAATCTTCAATTGCTCCAGGTAACAGACTGAGACTGAAAAGTTGATTTTCAAGCTATACTGTTAGCTGCTTTGTAACTCCTAAAGAGAACTAAACCTCCCCCCTGAAAATCAGGCAGTAAGACATCCTGAAGGCCAGGTGCTTCAGGGTGGCCTCTGAATCCTCCTACCTCTGCCTCCCAAATCCTGGGATTAAAGGCCACCATGCCCAGTGGCACGTTTTTCTTTCTTTTTCTTTTTTGAGAAAGGGCATACACCACCACACCCAGTTTGTTTTCTTTTAAAAAATATTTTTATTTTCTTTTTTGATTTTTCAAGTTAGGGTCTTGCTCAAGCCCAGGCTGACCTGGAATTCACTCTGTAGTCTCAGACTGGCCTTGAACTCATGGTGATCCTTCTACCTCTGCCTCCTCAGTGCTGAGATTAAAGGAGTGTGTCACCACACCTGGCTTAAAATATTTTATTTATTTACTTATGAGAAAGAGAGAGAATAGGTGTGCCATGGCCTCCAGCCACTGCAAACTCCAGAAACATGCAACACCTTGTGCATCCAGCTTTACATAGGTACTGAGGAGTCAATTTCGGGTCCTCCCGCTTTGCAGGCAAGTCTTAACCACTTAAGCCAGCTTTCTAGCCCCCCCCCCTTTTTTTAAATTTTTTTTTGGTTTTTCGAGGTAGGGTCTCACTCTAATCCAGGCTGACCTGGAATTCACTGTGTAGTCTCAGGGTGGCCTTGAACTCACTGCGATCCTCCTACCTCTGCCTCCCGAGTGCTGGGATTAAAGGCGTGTACCACCATGCCCGGCTGCCCCCCCCTTTTTTTTTTTAATTAATTTATTTGGGCTGGGATATGGCTTAGTGGTTAAAGGCTCTTGCTTGCAAAGCCTGTTACCCCATATTTGATTCCCCAGTACCCATGTAAAGCCAGATATAAAGCATATGCATCTGTAGTTAAGTTTGCAGTGGCAAGAAAGAGAACCTGACACATCCATACTTTCCTCAAAAAAACTGCCTTACAGCCACTTTTTTATTAAAAAAATAAATACAAATTAAAAAAAAATTATTTGTGTTGGGCATAGTGGCGCACACCTTTTATCATAGCACTCTGGAGACTAAGAGGATTCTTGTGAGTTCAGGCCAGCCTGGGACTACAGAGAGCGTTTTCCAGGTCAGGCTGGGCTAAAGTGAGACCCTACCTTAAAAAAAAAGTACTTATTTGCACATGAGTGAGTGTGAATGTGCAACACACCAGTGACTCTTGCAACTGCAAACAATATGCCTATGCCACTTTATGTATTTTGCTTACATGGGTGGCTTGGGAATCCAACCAGGTCCACGGCTTTGCAAACAAGCACCTTTAACCACTGCAACCACCCAGCCCATCATCATCATCATTCTCATGATTTCAAGGTAGAGTCTCACTCTAACCCAGGCTGACCTTGTCTAGCCTCAAACTCAAAAGATCATCTTATCTCAGCCTCCCAAGTGCTGAGACTAAAGACATGAACCACCATGGTGGGATCTGGTTATTTTTAATTTTTAAAATTTATTGATTGATTGATGAAGGGTCTCACTCTAGACCAGGCTGACCTGGAATTCACTATGTAGTTTCAGATTGGCCTAGCATTCACAGTGATCCTCCCTACCTCTGCCTTCCAAATGCTGGCTGGGATTACAGAAGTGCACTAACACACCTGGCTTCCAGTACATCATTTTAAATAAGGTCATAAAAATATTACATCAGCTAGACTTGGTGTTGCAGTTGGGGAATTGCAATACTCTGGAGGCAGACAAAGGAGAACCAGGAAGAAGCTCAAATCAAAGAAAGAGCTGGGCATGGTGGCTCTTACTTGTAATTCAAGCATATAGGATGCTGAGGTAGGAGAACCACTGTGAGTTTAAGACTAGCCTGGACTACAGAAGATCGTGGCTCAAAAATCTAAAAACAGGGCTAGGGAGATGGCTCAGTGACTAAAGGTGCTGGCTTGCAAAGCCTGCCAGTCTGGGACAGATTCCCCAGTATTCACTTAAAGCTAGATACACAAAGTGGTACATTTATCTGGCAGGTGCAGCAGAAAGAGGCCCTGCCACACTTATTTCCCCCAGCCACCTGCAGGAAATTTTTTACATTTTTTTGAGTTATGGTCTCATTCTAGCCCAAATAGTCCCAGGCTGGCCTCAAACTCACAGTGATCCTCCTCCCTCTGCCTGCTGGGATTAAAGCCACCATACCTGGCTGGTTATTATTATTATTTTTATTTTTTAATGACTAAATCTTTTTGGAACGACTCAGTCATAATAACATTTAATCATTATGTCCGACTGAGCTTTCATTCATTTCATTGCTAAATCTGGAAACTTAAATGGGAACATTTATTTCCACCCTTGGTTGGTGTCAAGAAGCTTAGCCTTACTTCTAAGACTCCCTCCTTTTCAGCGGAGGCCATGGAAGACCTGATCTGAATTTAATCTTCTTGTCCAAGGTCACTCAGTGTACAGCAGCTACGCCCAAGAGTCTCATTTCCAATCCTTGACGTCTTCCACCATGAGGCTAGTGATAGATTTCACAAGACTTGTTTGAAGATACATGCTTTCCAACATTTTTATTCTGAAAGGAGAAATCCTCTAACAGTTGACTGCACGGCTCCCCCTTGGCACAGGATTAAGCCGCAGATTTAACACTTGGAGGGCCGGGGTTCTGGGAGCCTTCAGGAGCCAAACCCTTGGCGGGCGGAAAGCTCTCCACGGCCACCGGAAGCGAAGGTTTTGCTTCATGTGTTTCCCTTGTCTCCACTGTGTCCGAGCTGAATGACCCCCAACAAACGTCATGGAAATCAATTTTCCTTTTCACCCTGCAACCGCGCACACGATCTCCTCTCGCTTTCTTTCGGGGATTTTACTTTATTTCCTTCGTCTTTACCGTCTGGGGGGGGTCATTGGGAAGCGACTGTTTTATCCTACAACCATCTATAGTGGGGGTTGCCTCGTGGCGCCCTTGACAGCCATCTGGGTGGAGATCCAGGGAGCAAATGAGCGGAGGGAGATTGACAGACGCTGCACCCACTGTCTCGGCCCTGGAGACAGCGCGGTCTCGCGAGATTTGGATGCTGATCAGGAAGGGGAGTCCGAGGCCCCTCTCTGGGTGGGGGATGGGAACGTCTGTGGCGCAATCATTGCATGAGATTGGGCCACGGTAGTGGGGGGAGGGGAGAAGAGCCATTCTTAGATCTCGCGATATTTCCTTCGCTCCCATCTGGAGCGCAGGAAGTTTCTCGCGAGAGCCCGTGGCGAGCGCTCCGGGAGACCCCGGGTGTTTGTGTGTATGTGTTGGTGAGTGTGAGTACGGGGAGGCAGCGGCCGCCATTTCAGGGAGCTTGCCGACTCTGTTGCCGGGGTGGATCCCGAGCTGCCGAAGCCGCTGTCTCGCTCTCGCGCACGGGCTCCTCTCATCCCATTGTTTCTTTTAGATTCGCCTGGGCCTCGCCGCCCTCGGAGCCCGAGACTTGGGTGGGGCGGTACCGCGGCCTGGGCCTAGGCGCTGGTTAGTAGCAGCGCGGCGGCTGAAGAATCGGCAGCGGCGGCGACCGCCGCAGAAGCGAGCTTGCCGGAGCCGAGCGCAGGCGCGGAAGGCCGCCCGCCCGCACAGGTACGCGGCGGTTTCTGGAGAATGGGGTGTCGTGGGCCGAGGGGGCTCGTAGAGGGAGGGTCTCCCGGCGCGCGCGCCCGCCCGCCACGTCGGCTCGGCCTGGGGCCGGGGTCGGGGAGGCCCGGGCTGGTCGCGACGCGCCAACATGGCGCCTGGTGGAAGCCGCCGGTCCGCAGCCCCTCCCCGGCCCAAGATGGCAGCGCGGGGCTGGTTTGTGCGGCTCGCGGCGCCGGCGGGGTGGGGGAGGCGCGGGCCGCTCGCCGATCCGGTCGTTGGTCGCTACGGGGCTGTTTGGTTTTGCGTTTTTATTTTATTTTTCCCTCGGAACTCTTGCGGTGGCCGCGGGCGCTCATGGCCCGTCTTGTCTCGTAGGTGTCGGAGAAGATGGCGGACGATATTGACATCGAGGCCATGCTTGAGGCCCCCTACAAGAAGGTGAGGAGGCGGCGCGGCCGCGCGTGCGCTGCGCACTAACCTCCCCGGAGCCCTCTTGATTATGTGACGTGTAACTTGGTAAATTGATGCTGTTGATGTCATGACTTCAGCGTGATGAGTAAATAAATGCCCATCTATCTCTCTTTGTAGACTTGCCTAACGATATCTCACCTCTACTCCCATGAATTCACCTTTGATTCCAGTGTGAACTGTCAATCATAAGGTAGTAATTGAGTGACTTATCGCTGTACCGTGGTCCCCTAGGGAAATGACGACACTAAGATCACCAGCTCCAGATTGGTATAGCAAAAAAAAAAAAAAACATAAAAAAGGTGAATGGAGTGGTTTGGGAAAACAGCAGGGGTCCAAGAATCGCCAAGCATCACCCGCCCATGGCGAGTGTAGAAGTGGGTGAGATTTAAAAATTTATATACATGTAAACTTCAGGCTGGTGATGGTAAATCTAAACCAGGCAGGTGATGGATGAGCTGCTTCTCAGTTCATAATCACTGAAATTCTTGGATCCCTGAAAAAAAATTTTAAAAAAACCAAAAGAGGCAGTATCACAGCTTATATAGTCCCTCGATGACTGTTGTACTGTTCTCCATATGGTTTTGTCTTTAATTAGGCCCTGTCTTAGCTATTCCACACTAAAAACAAGTATGGCCCATTGCAGTGTCCCAGTAAGAGTAGATTCTGGTGAGAGCAGTGTGCATGCGTATATCCCACTGGTGTCACCAGCTGTAAGCCTGTCACTTAGCGGTGACACTCCTGTAGCTGATGTGCTCAAGCTTAAACATTGCGCTAAACCTTTTAAAAATAATTTGTGTTGGAGTGTGTAGCAGGACCATGTGGTGCCTTTTGGATGAATAGCCTTGACTAGTGATGTAACTTTGTAATGCTTAGACTCTTGAAGACCTACTTTCTGTTTTAATGTTTCTTGTCTTAGTTTAATGTGGATGTAATTCCATGTAAACAGGTATGGAATTAGGAAATGTTTATTTAGGCTGGACTGGTGGATTATTAATTAACTTTCTTGGGTTCTTGGGAGTCAACAATACTAAAGCAGTGTGAATCCCTGTTTGCTTCAGGGCGAGATGTGTGACAGAGGTGGCATCAAGCTCTTACAGTCCCAACCCTCCAACGGAAATGGGCGAAGATCTCGAATGACATCGGTCACAGGAAATGGATAGTGGCTGGCTGCTAGCATGGCCACTTGGGGCTTAGGCAGAAATAGAGCCATGGTACTGACGAAAAGGGACCATAGCACATGGACTAAAACTCAAAAATGACTTCATTCATGTTTCATAGAAATTATATTTAACCACTTCAACATTGTAAATCTGGATAACTTGATATCTGAACTATGTAAGAAAGTAAAGTATAACATGCTAATGTGGAAATATTTTAATTTTTGTTTCTTGATGACTTAATTATAAGCAACAAAGTGGTTAAACACATACTATCTAAATTTTTTTATAGCTTTCCATGTTAAACTAAATAAGTAATTAGTTTTAAAATTGTTTTGTATTTTCTTATTCCTATTCCCTTTACCCTTTGACAACTTGAAATGTTACCACTTCGTCCTCATGATGTTCTTCTATCAACCCTGCTTAGGATGAGAACAAGTTGAGCAGCGCTAACGGCCATGAAGAACGTAGCAAAAAGTAAGCTTGAAGCAGGAACCTGGGGGTGGGGCGTACTGAATTTTGTGTGACTGACATGTCAAGTTATATTCTGTGGCTAAAACATCAAATTAAAGGTTCTTGTCTGAAGGTTTTCTTTGCCTCTTAAGAAACTGGTTCTATACTTTTGAGGATGAGAAAGTCCTTGATTACATCTGTGGATTTTTTTCACAAATTTCAAGGTATAGTTTCAGGGATCTTGTGAACATCCTCCCCTACAAGTCCATCATTATAATCTGAGTTGTTATGATTTTTTTTTTTTTATAATTTGATAACTTTGGCTTAATATTAAGTGATGTTATGAGTTGATCTTAAGTATTGGTCTTTAAAAAAGGGAGTCTGGTGTGCCTCACACCTTTAGTCCCAGTACTGAGGAGGTAGGGGGTAGGAGGATAGCTTTGAGGTTGAGGCCAGTCTGGGACTCCAGAGTGAGTTCTGGGTCAGCCTGGGTTAGAGAGTGAGACTACCTTGAAAAAACAAAAAGGAAAAGAAAATGTTGTTGCCATCCTTATTCACTAAAGGAATCAGCTGTGAGTTGTTTCTGCTCCTTAAAGGGTCTTTTAATTAGTTAGCATACTTAAGTACATATTAATATGGCTTGCATTGTTTTAGCTTTTCTAACTCTAGTAACTTTCAAGAATGGACTTTTTGAAGCCAGGCGGGCATGGTGGTGCACGCCTTTAATCCCAGCACTCTGGAGGCAGAGGTAGGAGGATCACCATGAGTTCAAGGCCACCCTGAGACTACATAGTGAATTCCAGGTCAGCTTGGGCTAGAGTGAGACCCTACCTCGAAACCCCCCCCCAAAGAAATATGGACTTTTTGGAAATTATAAATGTATATTTTTTGGGTTAGATGAGTAGGCTGTAATAGGAACTTTGGTAGAGAGTAGTACAAAATACATTATGGGAAAAGTATGTTAAGGATAAAAAAGTGTTAAAGCTGAGATCTGGTTGCAGCTCATACCTATAATCCCAGCACTGGGAGCCCTGAGGCAGGAGGGTCATCTTGAGTTTGAGACCAGTGAGTTCAAGGCCAGAGTGAGACCCTACTTGGAAAAATGAAAACAAAATGTTAACAGTTTAAATTTGATCTAATTTATAAGGTTGGAGATTATCAGCTGTTGAAATTAATTCAGCTCTAAATTTAGTTATTCTTAATATGTGGTCATGTTTTTTTCTAGCCTATGATTATGATGTTACACTAAAATAGTTTTCATATCATGACCTCATAATGAAAAATGTTGATAGCCACTTAATTGAATCTTTTTGGCTCTTTTCCTCTTAAGAGCTCAAAGTGCTTCATAATAACTACCACAATCATTCTCACAACAACTTTTGTTAGGATGATACAATTTTATAAAATAGATGATATAACTATAAAATAAATGAGTGCCAGCTTGTACATCATAGTATGATCCTGCCCGTAAGTAGACTTGGTGAACAGGTTGGGTGTAGTCTTCAATTACTTGGTTCTAAGACATCCAGTCATGGTTCAATTTCTTGGTCTAAGACAGCAGAGGTTACCCTGTTTTAAATATTTACCAAGTAATAGCTTCTAAAATGTTTGTATATTGCAAATTTATTACCAAGAGAAAATGCAGGAAAAAAAAAAAACTTTTGTCTAGCCGGGCGTGGTGGTGCACGTCTTTAATCCCAGCCTGAGACTACATAGTGAATTTCAGGTCAGCCTGGGCTAAAGCGAGACCCTACCTCGAAAAACCAAACCAAACAAGAAAAAAAAATTTTTTTGTCTAGATGTCAGGCCTAGTGACTGAAGATTTCATCTTAAGTGCTAAAAGAATGAGGACAAGTTCATCATGTAGCATTCTCTCTGATACTCTTTGCTATTGTTATCTCCAGTTTATACTTAATTTTATTCTTACCTAAACACATTAAGGTCACCAAGCTTTTGTAAGAAAAGGAAAGTGGCATCAAACTCTACATAAGCTGTTGAGTGAACTTTCTGATGTAAAGACTTCTGTTAAGATTAATAGAAAAATGGACAGTTTAACCATACAATTGTTTGAGAAGACTTTTTAAACGGTCTCTGTGGTCCCTTAAAATGTACAAAATAACTTCTATCAGACTTATCCACAAATATAACTAAATATGTGATTGCTTTTTTAAATGGGAATTTTACTATCCAGTTTTCTAAAGCAATTTTTAAAAAATTAATCAGGATATCATATAGGACACTATGTATTTAAGGATCGGTAAAATACAAAATGTCTAGCCTAGGCTAGAGTGAGACCCATCCTTAAAACAATAAAAAAAACTCATAAGGAAGGTACCATTTTTTGTGATGTTTTCATCCTAAAAGTATGCTGTGTTAAAGCCATTGAAAGCTGGAAAAAGTAGTTGGTGGTAGGAAGAAAGTGGACACTTTGGCATATGAAATAATGGTTTGAATGAATACTTTCATTTAAAAGTTAGTCATTGTGATGTGACACATTGTTTTCCAAGTAGTAATACAAATTTAATTTAGCTTGCTTTCTGAAAAGCAATATCTTTAGTGTTTGGAAGACTGCATTGCATTGTGTTAGTACCTTTAGTAACTGTCGTTGCCCTTAAGGAAGTTTTGGTAGGGTAACTAGATATACAAAGTCTTAAACCAGGATTCATTTTGTTAAGCACTTTAAAATTTTTTTTTATAAAAATAATAAAAGTGACACAGTTGAAAGTATATTGGCTACTGTGGTGTGGATTATCAAATTTTGGAATAAATGACTTTTCTATTTTTTTCTTATTTTCCAGAATACTTTGCATTTAAAATTTAGAACTTCTTACATGGAAGAGGTCAAATCCAGTTATAGCAAAACACCTTTACAGCAGAGGCCATATAACCAAAAAGTCTAAAGGCCCAGCCCAGTGGACCATTTACTTCAATGATGTTCAGTACAAAATTCCACTGCCACTAAAGACTTTGGAAAGTCCCATTTAAGTTGTAACAGGATTTGACTATTAGAATGGATTTTGATAACCATTTCTTTAGTTGATAAGTGTTGAAGCTGGAATTTGTTGTAGAGAAGTATACTGGTTTCTGGAACCCTTAATCTTTTGCCTGGGCTTTTATGTGGAATTATGTATTTTCTGAATGTCTTATAGCATGTTGGCTTTTTACTTGTATGGGGCTGCCTTCAGATGTGGGTGGGGACAAAAAAGTCTTACTAAGACTAAGATAAATATTGATTTTCTTTGGGGGGGAAGTGTTGGGCAGAGTAAGGTTTTCAAGCTTACGAGAGGATATAAGATGCTGCCATCTTTGAACAGAGCAAAAGCTTGAAGCTTGATTTCCCCCCCCCCCCATGGAATTCTTGCTTTGTCCCCGATTTGAATTAGTTGTAAATAGGACTTGTGGTAGTAGCCACCTCACAGAATTCTTTTAAGAGAGATAGTGTCAGGTTTCTGAGACAACAAAGTTGGAGTGTTAACTTCTATATAAATAATGAGTGTAGCCTAATTTTCTGTCATGTGCTACCTAGCATATATATTTCTGACAGTCAGGTGGATTATCTTGAAATTTTAGACAAAAGTTTCTGCCTCCTTGGAAAGCTCTCCATCTCCTTGTGATTGGAGTGTGGGTTTCAAGATTCCAGAAGGTGGGTGTCTCATTTTTCTATTTTCAATGCACTCTAAGATAACCTGCTTACAGGTTCTCAGAGGCAGACCTCAACTATTCTTGTGCTAACATTGTTTTGATAAGGACAAAACAACTAAATCAATTTCCTAATGATGTAGAGTTGTTAAAATGTTCCTATTTTCATCTATTATAAATGGACATTTTAATGGAATATATTTTGAAATACTCAATTTAAAATTAAATATCTGAAGGCACCTCTAATTTTGGTGATCACAAAGGAACAGGATACAAGGTTTTAATGAAATAGTAGGTAAATACTGTGAGGAATACAGAAATGAGTAGAAAGATATAAATGATTGGGCTTTTTTACCTTTTAGAGTTTTGAGATTTTATAAAGATTTATGAAGGAAGGTCAAGTTGATTAACACATTATAGGATTGTATAAACTGGCTTGAAATGGCATTCCATTTTCATTATAACATTACATTGAAAGTATTTTAAATAGTCATATTAAAGTCTGGCAATGTCAAAATGAACTTTGCTGCATTAGGTCTGGTATCCTTTATGCTTGTAATTTTGTCCATGAAAATCAAAATATTGATTCTTATAGCCCTTTGAAAGTAATAAATTATTTTAAGTTATTTGAAATAATTTATATGAACCATTACCAGTTCTGAAATGTGAACATTATTTTGTAACTTGGATTTAATTGCTACAATTTATTACAGTAATGATTGTTGGTGTGTTACATGTTAAGCTTTATTAAAATTTGGGATTTGATTATACCTGTCAATAACTCTTGTTTCTTAAAGTTGTAGGGACTTATGAAAGCATTGTTCCTACTCAAACCAGTCATGGTTATTTTAATGCTTAATCACTAGTTACATTAGAGAGAAGTTGTAATGCTTACCATACCCTAGGTATTGTTAGTGTTTCCTCAGATATGATTTTGTTCCATTGTGTAAT
>PVHP010054054.1:0-10575 GCA_004024765.1 Zapus hudsonius | reverse complement strand
GGGGCTGTAGGAGGTGGGGCTTTAGGAAGGGGGCTCTGGGAGGTGGGCAGGGCTGTGGGAGGCTGGGCGGAGCTTGCCCGCCACAGTGGGCGTGTCTTGGCCGAATTACTGGGATCCTCCCAATTGGCCGGCCCAGGCTTTCCTTTTCTCTGCAGGTTTCTCAAATCAGGGTCCAGAGAGGGTGCTTGATTGATGAGACCTGACGCTGAGCCACCAGAACCAGCCTTGTAATTTTGCTCCATCTCACTGAAACTTCAGACTTTGTAAAAATCTGTGACATGGAGCTTCTGAAACCGCTCACCCCTGACTAACCACTCTACTCCTGCTCCATCTCCTCCTGCTGCTGAGGAGTTTCCTGAAGCCACTGTTTGTAGATCCTGGGCGGCTCCTCTTGCCATCTGCATTCTCTGTCCCTTCCTGGGCAGTGTAATATGAGCAATAAAAATGCATTCTTAAAAATCAGCCATAAGCAGGGCGTGGTGGCTCACGCCTTTAATCCCAGCACTCGGGAGGCAGAGGTAGGAGGATCGCCATGAGTTCAAGGCCACCCTGAGACTACATAGTGAATTCCAGGTCAGCCTTGACTAGAGCGAGACCCTAACTCGAAAAACAAAAACAAACAAAAAAAATCAGCCAGCTCTACATTTTCATACTTCTTCAATGGCTTTGGACAATCAACCTAGCTATGCTACTTGGACAATATAAGCCCAAGAGCACGCATCTCATAAGAGTGAAAGTTAAATTCAGACACTGGCACACAGAAGACCCTCAAATTTTATATTCCTTACTCAGACTTTCAGCCCTGTTTGTGTGAAGACTTGAAAGTCTGCTGAAATGAACCATTTATCGGTGGTAATATTGACAAATAATCTCCAAATGTAAAAAAATCAATGTTGGGGGGCGTGGTGGCGCACGCCTTTAATCCCAGCACTCGGGAGGCAGAGGTAGGAGAATCCCTGTGAGTTCGAGGCCAGCCTGAGACTCCAGTGAATTCCAGGTCAGCCTGAGCTAGAGTGAGACCCTACCTCAAAAAACCAAAAAAAAAAAAAAATCAATGTCCAAGAAGGCAGTAATGTATACACAGGAAAGATGCAATTTAGGCTAGGCATGCTGAGGTCTCTACTAGCGACCAGCTGGGTAGCCCCAAGCTGAGAACTAGTTTTATGGAAGAGCCTTTCACTCAATCCTTGCCATTGATGTGAGTTTTGTCACATCCATTTCACTTCCCCATGTGGCCTGCACTTCCTCATGATATTGGTGCAAAAGGACATCCTTGGAAATGACCCTAACTCTTACTGCATTGTGTTTGTAGGAGTAGCCAGGTGTCATGGTTTGATCCAGGTGTCCCCCACAAACAAATGAATGTGTTCTGGTTGACAGAGCCTCAGCTGATGGCAGTTTGGGTTTTACAACCTCGCTAGAGCTATGTTGTTGGGGGCAGTCTTATGGGTGTTATAAGCCAGCTACCCCTTGCCAGTGTTTGACACACCTTCCTGCCGCTGTTTGCAGTGCTGTGGCAGAGGTGATGTCCACCCCTCTGCTCATGCCATCGTTTTCCCTGCCATGATGGAGTCTCCCCTCGATTCTGTAAGCCAAATAAACCCATTCCTCCACAAGCAGCTTTGCTTGGGTTCTTTCTGCGCAGCAACTAGAATGCTGACTGCAACACCAGGAAAATCTGCTTAACTTCAAAGAGAAAAAAAAATACCACCTTCATAAAAAGTCGTGTCAAAATACCACTGTGGCCGTTGTGGAAAAAACTGTCTAACATAAACTCCTGTCCATAGAACTCATCCCTACCTCATCCTTACTTTCTTAGTCATTTTCTTTTATATTTCTGTTGTTGCTGATAATTAAGACAAGATTTTCCTATATCCCAGGTAGCCTCACACTTGCTGTGTACCTGAAGATAACTTTGAACTCATCCTCCTGCCTCTATCTTCCAAGGGCTGGGCTAACAGACATGTATGAACATAATTAGTTTTTTATCAGTCATTGTTATTCTTGACCAATCTTCCTTACTGCACAGTAAACTTCGGAGGGTGAGAGGAGACTTGCTGAATTTTTTAATATAATATGGAGCAAGTGGTTGACTTAAATGCAAGACTTTCAGCTACTCTAACGAATACAATTTTTTTTTCAACAAAGATGCACTAAATTGGGCTGGAGAGATTGCCCAGTGATTAAGGTAGTTGCCTGCAAAGCCTGCAAAGCCTGATGATCCTGATTCAATTCCCCAGTATCCACATAAAGCCAGGTGCTTTATGCACAAAGGAGCACATGCATGCATCTGGAGTTCATTTGCAGAGTCTGAAAGCCCTGGAGCACCTATTCTCTCTGTCTCTTCTTTCTCTGGTTACAAATAAAAAAAATATTTTGTAAAGGATGTACTAAATTGAAAACCTAACTGACAGAAAGTAGATTGGGTAGATTACCTCTTTCTACTATTTCTGGGTGACCTGCATATATGTGATGGTCAATCTTAACTGTCAACTTGATGAGATTGAGAAATACCTAGGAGATTAGTTAGGACACCTCTGTGTGTGTCTATGAGGGAGTCTCCAAAGACATTAAATCATGAAAACTCAGACTTAATAGCTTAATCCATTTGTGAATTTAAAATTTCAACAGACTATTGAAAGATGGTAGAACTGTGGAAGATGGGGTTGCCTGAAGAAAGCAGTGGCATTACCAGGAGTAATGTGTCCTTGGGGGCAACATCTCTCTTTCCCTGGCCCCTTCCTAATGCTTCCAGTCCACCACAGGCTTTTCTGTCTCCATTTTAACCTGACCAACACATGGGGCCAAGCACCATGGACTGAACCCTCTGAAACTGTGACCCAAAGCAAATTCCTCCTGCCTTGGGTTGTTCTTGTGATATTTAATTTCAGAAATGAAACACTATATTAGTCAGGGTTCTCTAGAGGAAAAAGAGTTGATAGAATGGATTGTAATAAAAGGGAATTTATTGGGGTAGTTTACAACAGTCCAACAATAGCAGGCCCACAGGTGAAGAAACCAGTAGCTGTTCAGTCCATGTGGCTGGAGGCCCCAGCAGTCCCAATCCAGCCAAGAAGGCCTGATGAAGCCGGGTGTGGTGGCACACGCCTTTAATCCCAGCACTTGGGAGGCAGAGGTAGGAGGATCGAAGTGAGTTCAAGGCCAGCCTGAGACTACAGAGTGAATTCCAGGTCAGCCTGGACTACAGAGAGACCCTACCTCAAAAAACCAAAAACAAAAAAAAAGCCTGATGGCTCTCTGGTGAGCGGCTGCTCTTCAGTCCACGATGTGAGGCCAAGAAAACTGGGTTCCAATGTCAAAGAAGGGTAGGAGAGCAGGATTCTAGTGCAATTCACCGACAAGCACCAGAAGGGTGGGGGAGGAGGAGGAAGGAAGAAGAGCTTCCCTTCCCCTCAAGCTTCCTTGTATTTAGTCCCCTTCTGGAAGGCCCACCCACTGGGGGGAAGGGCTCACTTTGGAGAAGGGAACTCCTCCCTTCTCCAAAATCCCAAAAGATTTTGTCACTCCTTTCTGCAAGCAAACTCTGAGACCTGCCCAAGATTACTGTGGATTATTACATAGGTCAAGTTGACAAATAAACTTAACCATCACAAAGACTAACAAAAACTCCATATTTCAAGAAAAGGCCTGGAAGTGAGTTTTCACACCATGGATAATTTATGATGAATTGCTCTACCATCTTTTAGTCTTTCCCCTACTTCCTACCACTACTTGGTACCCAGAACCTTCATTTCACCAATATGCTACCTAATCGTACACTTATCAGGAATATCACTCTATCTTGACCTCTCAAAGATTTTTATGTCTTTGGAGACTCCCTCAAAGATGTGTTTTAGCACATCCAACAAGAAAGTCATTTCCTGTCAGTATAAAATGCTTTGTCTTCAAGTAGACAGCTGGTTGAGGACCAAGGACAGACAACCTTTTTTTTTTTGGTTTTTCGATGAAGGATCTCTATCTCTCTAGCCCCAAGCTGACCGGGAATTTACTATGTAGTTGTAGTTTCAGGCTGACCTTAAATTCTGGGCAATCCTCCTATATCTGCCCCCCAAGTGCTGGGATTACAGATGTGCACCACTACAGCTGGCCTTCAATCTATTTTTAGGGTCAGAACAATGCTATATGTGGAACATATACCCAATAAAATATTTCTTGATAAAATACCATTCTATTCTTGAATGATCTTTCTTATTCTTGTTTAATTATATCTGGTTCTTCATACAAATAAGAGCATATTAACCATGCATGGTGTTAATGCCTTTAATCCCAGCACTCAGGAGGCAGAGGCAGGAGGATTACCATGAGTTCGAGGCCATCCTGAGACTACATAGTGAATTCCAGATCCTGGCTACAGTTATTCCCTACCTCAAAAATAAATAAATAAAATGAATTGTTACTTCCATATGAGTAACTTAATTTGTGCTATAGATGTTGATTTAAAAATTTTGTCCAAATTTCCCTCAACATGATTGTTTAAGCCTGCATCCTATGAAAAACTAAAGATTACAACAAAATATCCAAATACATCCAAGAAAAATGTAGGTTTGGAATCTCAAAACTGAAAAATATTGATTCTTGGAGCTGGGGAAGTAGCTCAGTGATTACGGGTGCATGATTGCAAAGCCTGACAGCCTCAGCTCAATTTCCCAGTACTCAAGTCATGCAGATGCACAAAGTGTACGTGCTTCTGAAGATCTTTTACAGTGGCAAGAGGTCTGGCCTTGAACTCACAGTGATTCTCCTACCTCTGCCTCCCAAGTGCTGGGATTAGAGGCGTGTGCCATCACGCCTGGCTTTAAATTGTTTTCTTGGTATTTTTTAATTTTTAAAACTTTTGGGGCTGGAGAGATGGCTCACCGGTTAAGGCACTTACCTCTAGTGCTTAAGGCCCTGGGTTCAATTCCCCAGGACCCACATAAGCCACACCCACAAGGTGGTGGCCCTGGTTCTCTCTCTCTCTTTCTCTCTCTCTCTCTCTCTCTCTCTCTCTCTCTCTCTCTCTCTCTCTCTCTCTGTATCTTCACTTGAAAATGAATAAATAAAATATTTTTTAAAAAACTTTTGAAATTGGTCTGACTTTCTTCCTGGTCTCCTTTCTCTTTCAATTTTGTAAAAGGAAAAATGTTTCTGTTGTCATTCCAAGAATTATTTTAAAAAATTAATAATGAAACTGCAAAGTTAATACAGACAAACCAAGAAAGCCTCTGTTTCTGAATATTTTTTTTCCAAATAGCATGTTAATAGAAAACATAGGGGCTGGGGAGACAGCTCAGTCAGGAAAGTGCTTGCTTGCAAGCATGAGGATATTTGATACCTAGTACTCACGTGGTGGCAAGTACCTGCAATCCCAGCATGGGGAAGGCCTAGATAGGAAGATGAGAGAATCCCTGGGGCTCCTTGGCCAGCCAGCCTAGCCTAATTGGTCAATGATAGACCATGTTTCAATAAAGATGGATGACATCTAAGGCTGTCTTCTGGCCTCTACACACATGTACATACCAAACACATGCACACAACACACAAGAGCGCACGCATACACACACACACACACACACACTCAAGAAAAAGAAACCAGGGAAACTGAGAAAAATTGTTCATTTAAGGCAGAAAACTTTATTTTATGAAGAATATCATTTTAAGCAAAATTCAAATTCTTCCATGTTGCTAATATTTCAATTTACTGATTACACAATCTAAGCTCTGTTCTTCACTGAACATTAAATAAGTACAGACATGTATAACATATAACAAATGGGACACAAACATCACATTTTAAGAGGAATAAAATAAAGCAATGCATATTTGATTTGGAATTCTTCAAATGGCCCCTTTCTATAAGATAATTCAAAATGTGACTGAGACTAAAAAATGTAAAACAATAAAAAGACACATTCATGGCTCATATAATAAGTTTATGAGGTATGATAACAAAATATCAGAGATCTTACTTTCCATCTCATTTTATATTTAGACATTTTAAAGTCTTTAAAGAATTCAAGATGCCAGGCGTGGTGGCGCACGCCTTTAATCCCAGCACTCGGGAGGCAGAGGTAGGAGGATCACCATGAGTTCAAGGCCACCCTGAGACTACATAGTGAATTCCAGGTCAGCCTGGGCCAGAGTGAGACCCTACCTCGAAAAACCAAAAAAAAAAAAAAAAGAATTCAATAGAGCTAAGAAAAAAAAGCATCATTTTTTCCCAGTTAAATATACAACATTGATAATTGTTATCATTAAACAGGCCATTGCAATTTTACTGATTTACATAAGTGCTGTTAAATTACATGATTTATAAGGCCTGACACAAGAAGAAAGCCCTGTGGTACATAGAAATAACAGCAGGTAAATACTACAGAAATGTTACTAAAATCATTATACTAAAGCAAATTTTAAAGATGTAAGTTATGAATCCATTGCTGTGGACAGAAGTGCCTACAAATTAATTCCATAATGCATGGCCAGTTACTGGCAAAAGCAGAAAGGGAGCCGGTGCATTCCAGCCCTTGTATGCCTCCACCACCCATCAGAAAAACTTAAAACTGTCAGAAGGGTACAAGGTAGAAGCTTTATAGCATCAATTCAAGTGAAGCTGCACAGCTTGCTGTTTAGTTATGCTTCCTACATAAAGTTTAATTCCAAATAGAGTCACTTGGTGACCTCTAAGGAACCCCAAGTGCCTGGCATTGGGAAGGTCCCTCTGCCAAACTGAAAACACTCTTTACCATAAATAAACATCTTATTGCACCTAATACTTTCTGAGGCAAACTGATTAACTTAAAACTGAAATTTCCTTGCCAGACACCAAAGTTTAAAAGTCATAAAATATCAATGCAAAATAATTTGGTGTGTGTGGGCTATGGTAAAATAGAGCACAAATCATTTTTAATATAGCTAAAACTCTGTAATTTAAAAACCCAGTGTTTCAGCTGAGTATAATGGCACAGACCTATAATCCCAGCACTTAAAAGGTAGAGGCAGGTGGATCAGGAGTTCAAAGTTATATAGTGAGTTTAAGATCAGCCTGGGCTACATGAGACCCTGTTTCAAAAATATAGAAAATAATATAAAATATAAAAAATGTGCTAGATGGTCATGCACTTAGAAATTTGATTGAGTAGGACTTAGGTTTAAGGATAATGGGTAAAACCTGAAGGAATACAAGCCAAGAATGACCTAATTTTGCTGGAATCTGAAGAAACATTTTGTACAGTAGCTGGAAGATGACATAATAAAAAAATTGGCACACTAGCCAGGCGTGGTGGCTCACGCCTTTAATCCCAGCACTCGGGAGGCAGAGGTAGGAGGATCACCATGAGTTCAAGGCCACCCTGAGACTACAGAGTGAATTCCAGGTCAGCCTGGGCTAGAGTGAGACCCTACCTCGAAAAAACAAACAAAAAAAAATTGGCACTCACCTTTCAAAATGTAAAAAAAAAAATAATGGTATGCATGCATGAAACAAATCAAGAGGTAAAATTGAGGTCACTGATACACGGCTATGCATTCTGGCTAAAGAACAGTTCCTGGTCATACATGAGCAGTTACACTGGAGTCTGAAACCATGTGGCTATTGACCTAGTTCACCAACTCCCTCAGATCGAACAAAAACATAACACTACTGGGCTTTTTAAGCACAAAATCTAGTGGTCCGATTCCTGTATTTATAAGTAATTTCCCTGCTTATTCCGCCTATTCCAGGTTAAATTGCTCTTATCAATTCCAGAATTTCACAGAAACACAGAATTTCATCTTAACTAGGGAAAAGGGGAGAGTGCAGAGGAAACAGGCTTTTCTCTCCATGGCACTTTGCTTAAAGAAAGCCCTGTGTCCTCAGAGGACATCATGAATCAAAGGTCTTGGTGAGGACATCTTCATGCTGCTGCAGGTGCACTGTGCCAATTCCCACTGCAGGTGCTGGTAAGGGGGGCCGGCTCACAAGACGAAGCTGTCATTGGAGCAAAGAAGAAATCAGAACTGGGGAGGTAGCTAAGTAGATGTGGGCAAAGCACTTGAAGACCTAAGCTTGAACCACAGTAGCATAAGCATCTGAATCCCTGAACGCCTACAGCAAGATGGGACGTGGAGACATGTTGAGAGATAGTAAGAAAAAGAGTCTGCAGGGAGGGTTTTTACCTCTGGAGTATAAACATTTTTTTTTCATTTTTTTCATAGTATTACAGATTGAGCATCATTAATCCAAAGTCTGAAGTGGTACAAAATCCACAACTTTTAAAGTACCATTTTAGTGTACAAAAAGTTTTGGATTTTGAAGCTCTTCAGACTTTGGATTTCAAGGTTCCTCAGCCAATAGACTCTAGACAAATATTCCAAATCTGAAAGCCTCAAGCATCTGAAACACTTCTGTGTGCCAGCACTTAACCTGTACTGTTTTCTTCAGAAGGAAAATCTCTCTTTCCCTCTCTCTTCTTTTTTCCCTCTCTCTTCTCCTTTCCCCTCTTACCCTCCCCACAGGATCTCACTGTGTTGCCAGGCTAGTTTCAAACTAATCTCAAACTTGTAACTCCACACTTAGCCTCATAACACTACAGACAGGCACCACCATAACTGCTTAAAACTAGAGTTTTCTATTTCAGTTTATCTTTAAAGAACTATCGGAATTGATGATAGCAACCCATCTATTGCTCCATACAAGACACATCTGTGCATACAATACTCCATACAAGCATACATTTGTGCATACATGTGTGCACACACACATTATAAAAAAGGTTTTACCTTGCAGGCCAGTTGCTTTTCAAACCTTGGATAAACAAAGAACCATGGACCCATGTTCTGAGGTTCCTCCTGACTCCAAATAACATCTATATAAAAACAAATTTATTTCATTACCTCAGATACACATATATACCAAAAAGGGGAGTGGGGGCATTGGTGATAGATGATAGATGATTGACTTCTGGTCACAATTAAACACATGCTTTTCCAATATGGCATAGGGTTCTGTTTTCTCTGGCAAGTACATGGCTATGTAGGGATAGAGAAAAGATCCGTGGTTACCAATAGTTGGGGCTCAGAGGGAAACCTGACTACAAGAAGGCAGGATGAGGAGACTCAGGTAATTGATAGAACTGTTTTATATCAAAATGCCATATGAACAAATTGTACCATATGCAGTCCTTTAGGCCTGGCCCGGGTATATCAAAACACATTTGTGATTTAGCCAAGTTGTTGTGTATAGCAATTGTACATTCCTAGGGCTTGGCGGTAGAGTGTTGACCTTTAGTATGTTTGAGGCCCTGTGTAGCATGCCAGTACCCATCCCCACCCCCCACCCTACCCTACTTTTTCTTTGTTTGTTTTTTGAGATGTGGTCTCATTCTAGCCCAGGCTGACCTGGAATTCACTATGTATTCTCAGGCTGTCAATCCTCCTACCTCTGCCTCCTGGGTACTGGGATTAAAGGCGTGTGTCACCATGCCTGGCTCTGCTTCCATTTTTCATTGTTGAGTATTATGATATGTATGGACCATTATTGCTGCAGGTGAACTGTGATCATTCATTCAGCATTTTGGTTGTTTTCAGCTTGTGGCAATTACAAATAAAGGTGCTATAAATATTTTTATATCAAGTTTTCTGTGAACCTGTTTTCATTTCTCTTGGGTAAGTCCCTAACAGTGGGAATGCTGGGTCAGGTGGTCACTTAAAATTTAACATTGTAAGAAACTGTTTTCGAGAGGTTTCGATTGCTTGCAATCCCACCAGCAGCGAGTGAGGATTTCTGTTGCTTTGCTGTTATCAGTTTATTGTTTTGTTTTGATTTTATACATTCTAATAAGAATGTAGCCATATCTCATATTAGCTTAATTTTCATTTCCCTATCACTAAATAATATTAAGCATCTTTGCATGTGCTTATTTGCCTCTAGTTATTTGGAGGGTAGAGAAAAAACTTCCATTGATAGTTTTAAAGATTCTTTGAATATTTTCAAAAGTCCTTTGTCAGATATATATTTTGCATATATTTCCCCCCAGTTTTTGACTTGTCTTTTCATTAATTATGATGATTTTCACAATGTAAAGTTTTCATTTTGATAGTCAATTTCTCTTTTATGAAATATGGCCTTGTTATCATAACTAAGAACTTTTTTTTTTTTTTTTGGTTTTTTGAGGTAGGGTCTTGCTCTAGTCCAGGCTGACCTGGAATTCACTATGTAGTCTCAGGGTGGCTTTGAACTCATGGCAATCCTCCTACCTCTGCCTCCCAAGTGCTGGGATTAAAGGCGAGCACCACCATGCCCGGCTTATAAATTTTTGTTTGTTTGTTTGTTTTTAAGGTAGGATCTTGCTCTAGCCCAGGCTGACCTAGAATTCACTCTGTAGTTTCAGGCTGGCCTTGAACTCACAGCGATCCTCCTACCTCTGCCTCCCGAGTGCTGGGATTAAAGGTGTGTGCCACCATGCCCAGCTTTCTTCTAATTTTTTTTTTTTTTGGTCTCCACCTTATTTTATTTATTTTATTATTTTTTTAATTTATTGTCCATAATGAGTTACAACATTTAGTGGGCAAACAATGAGTTGTTATCCCCAATTCCCC
>PVHP010054053.1:0-10585 GCA_004024765.1 Zapus hudsonius | reverse complement strand
TATATGAAGCCACATGTGTTTCTGTATCATTACAATTATATAACACATAAAGGAATACTAAATTAAAACATGGTTTTTAAAAGACTGGTATGCTTACAAAATCAGAGTATTAAATCAGACCAGTTAAAGCACAGAGAGAAGTAAGCCACCTGCCAGTTTGGAAAGGGCATCTCACAAGAAACTGACCCTGTTGACAGTTTGCCTTTGGATTATTAGTCTCTGGAATTCTGAGGTACCAAAGTTTTAAGCTTAAGCCACCCGATCCTGTGTACTTGTTTAGCAAACCAAGAGAGGAGTAAGATAGCTTGTTCACAAATGTGTTAGTTAGAATACTGCCTTTCACCTACACTGAGCTTTAGGTAAGTATGTCAATTTTATTTGTCACACTTGCACTAAGTAGAATCAGTTGAAGAACTAACTAGGTGATCTTGGTGGAACCCACTTTCTTCCCTTCTGATTTGTTTTGACCATTGAAGATGGACTCTCCAGAACCATATCTTTTGGCATATTAATGGATGTAAGGAGCCATGTCTGGTTCCCTAGAAAGCATAGTATGACATCATCAGGACAACAAGCAAAACTTAGATGAAGGGATATAGGAGACAGGATAATTATTTCAAAGTTATTAAAATATAACCTAGCTATTGGCTCAAGCAAGCTAAGAAAATAAGTTGCATTCATTAATCTAAAAATAATACAAAGACTCTATCATTTTACAGATTCTTTATAGGTTTAAAGATAATGCCTCCTTGCCAGTTTTTAAGATGCTGCTCCAGGCTGATACCTAAATCTCAAGGGCTCTTGTGACTCCAAAGGGAAACAGCAACTACCTGCATTATATTGTCTGACTATTAGACTTATAATTGTGATCTGAACCAAGATGGACATTTTTCTTGTTTCATTTTTCTCAGTGGTCTGAGGCCTAAATGGCTCATAGGAAAAGGGTCTAAAGGGGATTTAAATTAAGAGAAAAACAGTTGAGAAATGCCAAAGCACAATGAGAATCTCAAACAATATGATGGAAGTCTGTGGAGAAGCTCAGCGAGCCACCATGAGGACCAGAGTTTGTACCAACAGCAGCCATGTAAAATCCCAGAATGGTGGTACATGCCTAGGATCCAAGGACCCTGGAGATGGAGACAGAAAGATTTCCAGAGATACCTTTTTAAGCCAAATCTGTGAGTTCCATATTCAGTAAAAGACCCTGTCTCAAAAAATAAGATGGAGAGGAACTGAGAAAGATAGCTCACATCAATCACCAGCTTCTATACACATGGGCACACATAGTAGCCTGCATCCACAAATGTGTGCTCATATGCACTTGAACTTTCACATGTGCAAATTAAAAAAGATATGAGAATAAATATAGGGTGATTGGGAGATTCAGATATACTTTTGGATTGGATCTGTGAGTAAATATATTTCCATTCATGCTTATGTATATATACTGGTAATAAGTGAAAAATATTCTTATATCTAATATAACTATAAAATAACTTGATGTTAAAGACTTTTTTATGTCATAAGGGAAAGAAGATTTATTCAATTAAATGTAGCGCGTTATCAAGATATGCATGGGGTTTAAATCAGAAAGTTTGGGAAAAGCCACAGACCTATATTAAATGTTTTATTTCTAAGGAAGTACTCCTAGGTTTGTTTTGGAAAATAAATATCTTCAGAAGTTAGTTATATGACCTGGCTTTTTAAAATTATCGGCAGCAGTACTGAAAGGAGAGAACAATATAGAAGGTGTCTCTTTAAAGAGGCACCATTATTTCATCTTATCTCTCAACTTTAGGCACATAGGTGACACACACACCTGAAAATGGCCTTCTGTCGTTGCAGAGTCCGGTGCTGCAACTTAGCGCATAATGATATTTTCTTGGCAGGTCAAAGCCTATGAATCCAGGGGAAGAAACATTGAAACTGGGGAGAATTTCAGTCTATAGTCCCCATTCCCCCCCCCCACTTTTTTGTTTTGAAGCAAGTTCTCCTGTAGATCAAGCTTTCCTCCAACTTGTTGTGTAGCTAAAGTGGATTGTCAAGTTCTGATCCTCCTGGCCCTGGCCCACCCTCCCAAGGGCTGGGATGGTAGGTACATCCCACCATTCTTAGGAGCTCAGACTCTATCACCTGAGCTACATGCTCAGCCCAAAGCAGATCATTGTCAATGTCTCTAGTAGGCATGTCATCAGATGGGGGAGAACTCTCTGCTCACTGGTACAGGACTCTATCTACTGCTAGTTCTAAGACAATCCCCTCCACTGTGTTTTTTACCCATCTTGTCAAATTATTCATGGCACCTTTGCAACCTGCTGGCATCTGTTCACTCCTTTACTGTGTGCTCTTCTGTGTTGGGAACTCCATGCTGTTGGTTGACCTTCTCAAATCCTCCAAAAACAAGGAGGTGATGTATAACCTTGTCACAATTATAGGGCTCTGCTTTAGAGCACTTTATGCACTTGTAGTAGCTCAAAGGTTATCCAACTTTTTAGTTTCAAGACTTCTTTAGCATACACAATTACCGAGATTCTGAAAGATCTTTTATCTAATATGATTACATATATAGATGGTTATTGTATTTGCTATTAAAATTAAAACTCTAAACACCCATTTCATGTAAACTTAATCACAACTGTTAAGTTTAAGCAAAATAATTATAATTTCCAAAAAACTGCAAGAAAGATCTTTACATTTTTGTAAATCTGATTTGTATACTCAAATCATTCTTCTAAATTCTATATGCAATGATATTCTATTTTATTAACATAAGTTTAGAAAAATAGCTTCAAATGAATGAAGTATTGGAAGCAACAGGACTTAACTAAACTACTCAAATAGTTTTGTGAACACGAATTCCTTGGGCCACAGTTTTATGTAATTACCTTTATAGAGAGTTCAGAATTGTTTCAAAGTATGACATCTCATACATACAAACATTTATGTTCCCAAATTATTCATGAAACCTACATTTTTAACAAGTTCACATCACAGAGAACAAATGCTTTCTGATAATTGATTATTAAAGACCCTTAAAATCCATTTCCATTTGTATGTATACATGCCATATACAAACAACTGGATTATATATATATATATATATATACATATACTTATGCATATACTAAAAGTACATATTGATATATTAAAGTGGTTCCTAACAACAATTAAAGCACATTACATTAATATAATAATTACATAAGATGAAATTTGATATAATTGCATAGCTACATATATATATATTTTTATCCCATTCTAAAAGATAATAACTATAATACAGTCATGTAAACTGTCAGTCACATTTTCCTTTGTTCATGACTGAGGAAACAAGCAGACTAGCAGTTTTGGAAGGCTGAAGTTAAATTTGGCTATAGGTATGAAAATGACAGAGGACACTATTCTTATGATAAATAATTATGTTTCTAGTTCTGTCACTTCAAGTCTAGATCTAGTTCTCAATATCTTAATCAATACTTTTTTTATAAATATGATATACTAGAGCCATCATCATTCAGGTTCCTATCACTTCTAACACCTAATTGCACTCATTGATCAAGTAAATGAAGCTTGGAGCTCACACAACCAAGGTTTTAGGTTAATTGAACAGACTTGGTCAGATTTTCAGCCTAGTGATAATGTATCTCAGTACACACAAGCCCACCAAAACTTTTTGCATAATATATAGAATCCTGGTTAAGATGGAAGATGCCTCTAGAAAAATACAAAATTGTTTCACGATTCAGGCATGTGTGTCTCACAGCTCTTCAAAGCTTTTATCACCTAGAGGATTGCTTCTGGCCATACCACATGTCTTTTGATTGAGCCTTAGATGGCCTTGAGTAGTCAGATGTGTAGGTAATTGTGTTTTACAAAGACAGAGCTCTCCACCAGAGTGTCATCTGCCTCAGCTTTGAGTCTTATTTTCAGAAATCAGAAATGATTTCAGATTCTGCAGAAATCTTTTTTGTTATGCTTGTATTTGACAGCTTTGCTTCCTTGTGCCTCTGAACTAGTCAAGTGCTTTCCTTCCTTTTCTGTCTTTAGCATGTGACCCAGGCAACAGAGCTGCCACTGTAGGCTGAAAGTGTAAGGCACTGAGCCTGACCCTGTCTGGCCTTGGGGATTTTGCAGGTAACTGTGGTATTAAGTGCCCTTCCCACATCCCTTTCAGAATCTGACAGCCAATAAGGAAAAGCCTTGAGGCTAAATGCTGACATATTTGAAATAACCAATTGAAGAATTGTGAAAGAGAGAACTCAAAACCAAGTCCCAGTACGACTGTGGAGGAATTTTATTTGCCAGAGACTGCCAAAGACAGATTTGGATCTGGTATCTTCTGAGTGTGTTGTAAAACCAGTACTAACGAATGCCTGAACATCAAGATACATGTAAATCACTGGAAAATAAATCCAGAACACTCCTCTCTGTGAAGGACTTGTAAAACAGTCAAAAAGAGAGGAGCAAGTAGCAAACTTAATCATTAAACTAGTCATAAGTTAATTAGGTCAAGAACATAGTTGACTATGCAACCTGGATTTTTTCTTATATGATTGGGCTGCATGGCTGATTTTTAGGTTTATGCATTTGCAGAACTGTATTTTATTCTATTTTTTGACATAAGCAATTAGAGGCATTGGGGCATCATTTTAAATTTTTAAAAATGTCACTTATTCCTTGACTATGCCAATTTTTTTTCTTATACATCCTGAGCCTCTGTACAGAACTTTTGTTGACATTTATGACAAGGTCTACACTACATATATGTAATGTAGGTCAGCTCAGCTCCTCACCACTCAAGGTGCAGGTCAGACAATTGCACTCCCTGGGAGCACTTCTGAATAGAATTTTGAAAGGCCTGAGGTTTTGTTTGGTGGAGAATTGAGCAAGAACTCTCTAGGGCTTCCTCCCTGGAGTTTTACTGAAGATACTGAAGGAAATCTTTTTCTTGTATGTGTATATGAAATTTAGAAATGAAAGCCAAATATAGAGCCTTTGCTGATAGCCACATCCTTCTTTATACGGATTAGCTCATATTCAGATCTGAACCATAGGATGGGTATAAAGTATACTCTTTTAAAAGATCAATACTGGAGGACATTTTATAAATATGATGAAAAAGTGGTTTGACAACATGATATCCTAAATTCCAATTTATTGTTAAGACATTAATAAATACCATTTCTTTTATTTTCACTCCAAGAGTCATTTAATCCCGGCAAAAAAAAACTGAGGTCCCGCTTGATAGTTCTGAGTCTGAGAAATTAAGTAAAAACAACAAAAATGCTGAATAGTTTTGGGCAGCCACACAAAAGTGGTACTGCTCAATATAAAAGGTGACCAAGTGCCACAATCTCTTATGGACCTAAATGGTTAATCAGGATTATTAGCAAAAATTACATTTATTGAACATCCATTGACTTAGTTTCTACTTGTGGATCAAATGGATCATTATTTAACTGCTGGCTACTAGTATCTGTAAGAGCACATATTATATCAAATTAGTGATTTAGACTATTGGATTAAGAGATGAATTGGTCCTCTATCACCACATTTTTTTTCCTGAGTGTAATTTTCAGGAAATTTAAATACCAGCCAGATGTTATAACTTTTATAGGTAAAGTGCTCTTTGTGAAAGGATTTTTTTTTCCTTTTTGTCATGGTAGTAGTGTTAGTGAGCTAACCTAGTACCTCGAGTACACCAGAAAGAGTTCTACCACTTAGAAACATCCCAGGCCCAAAAGTTATTATCTGAATAAACTGTTACATGTTATAAATAAATAGACATAAAATTAGAAGTCAATATTTAATTTTTACTAAGGAATGCTAAGAAACCCATCATCTTTTTGGTTACTATTTATTGTTTATATAGCTAAGATATAATAAAATATATGTACTATGCATTTACAAATGTTTATACAGTGCCCCAAACACAAAATATATTGCTATGTATACTTGGTTTTCTATTTGACACTTAATATGAACCCATTCATCAACTCATGTAGCTTTCATTAATATGCCGTCATTGAGGTTAGAGAAACAAAACAATCTCAGACAGGGTTCTCACCATCAGGGACTCATTGAGAAGTTTTATAGTGGAGAGCTACTTTAGAGTATGATCAAATGATGAATTTTGAACATGTAGAACTGTATTAATGGGGGAATTCAATGCCTTTGAGCCAGTGAGGTTTTTACCACAGAAATTCCTCAATCTGTCCTTCACTTTTCTTTCATTAGAATTACGCATGAGGACCTGTAGTGAGAGCAATATTGCAAAAGACAAGGAATCAAGCCAACGTGTGACATTTGTCCAGGTGTTCTCACTTTCTGAGAAGGGAGCAAGGCACTGTGGGAAGGACATGGCCCAAGAATCACATTTGTAAGAGTCAAAGGAAAGGTAAGACTGCACACAATGCAATCTTCTAGACATGAAAAGGTCTTGACAGTCATGACCTCAAGGTGCCCAACACTACCTACACAATACCTTTGTAATGGGAGATAAAGATGATGGTATAGAAACAGAATAGAGACTAATTGAGAGGGGGTGGGGATATGATGGAGGATGGATTTGAGAAGGGGAGAGTGGGGTTGGGGAAGAATTGTCATGGTTTATTGTCTGTAATTATGGAAGCTGTCAATAAAAAAGTTTTAAAAAATGAATCTCAATTCCATTTGAATCCTTACTGGGTTGCTTCTACTACATTGGGCAATTTACTTCTGGAAGCCTATAGATCCTTGCAGTGAAAGAGGAATAGCAATTTATAGAGTTAGTAGTCTGGAAAGAGAAATTTGAGGACTTTATCTCCACTAGTGAAACAGACAGGATCCTACTGTGAGGAGGAAAGGATGTTTTGTTGGAAAACTCCTTCTGAGTGGGGTTAGGGATGCCTGTATTCCCCTAAAACTCAGACTCTTTTTCTCTGTCTCCACTCTTTTTCTTAAACACCAATTTTAATATAGATGGCATTATTTCAAAATGTTATTTTAGATGATAGATTGAACCTGACTAAATCTTTCTCTTTCTTTTTCTTCTTTTGTTTATCATTTATTTTTACTTGTGCATGTGTAATGGGGAAGCTAATTCCAATGCACCTCAGAACTTAAGGAGTACTCAAATTCTTCTCTATAAAATTAAGGAATTAAAATTATAGACCACCAGAGGATAAGGTATAGTGGGAGACTTTATTTAAAAGGAAATGAGAAGTTACAGAGATCTCCAGCCACTAGCATGTGTGTGTAGTGCATGTGTGTGTGTGCATGTTTGTTTGTACGGGTTAAGGAAATAAAACTAAGAAGTGGTTACAAGTAAAAGAAAACAATCAAATGCTGAATCCTTTGTGAATGAGCAAGCTTTCTGCTTACACCAGCCCTTTGAGACATTCTGACAAGTTTGCTGTCATTCTTCCATCTTCAGTTACTTGCAGTCCTGAGGTTGTAGAGTGTGGACAGAGTAGACGCATGTTGAGTTAATGCATGCTATGAAAGACCCAAATGCTTCTTTTAGGCCCTTTCCTTCTAAAATTAGAGTATTAATGATCATCTTTAAAAGCCTGGATTTCTGCAGTGGATCTACAGTCCAATGAGAGCTTTGTCGCTCCCACACCATGAATACAGTCTCTCCCATAGCTCAGGAGAAGTCATGGGCAAGCATGGCAGGAAGGACAAGGAACTTAAGAAAGGTTTGGAAATATTGCAGACAGTAAAACCCCGACATACACTTTCAAGTGTGGGCTCTGCTGAAGAACCTTCCCAGAAGAATAAACAGAACATCTGTAAAATGCATGTGTGGTTTCTGGCGTTTTTCAATTAAAAAAAAAAAAAACTCCCACATACAGTACACTAGTTATTAAGGCCAATTAAAGGAATGAAATTTCAATGTACACCCACCATATTTATTATTGTCCATTCAAGTGCACATGTACATGTGTGGACATATCTACCTAAATATTTCTTTCATCGCTGGGTTATCAATCTTCCATTTGTGCATGTATCTATCTTCTCTACGTAATACGTATGTAGATAAAAATGCACCATAAAAACAGCAGAAAATGTAACACTTGGAGAAATTGATGGAGATATAAAACATGGGAAAAGTTCATAACATGAATTCCAAGAAGCAAGGCCAATAACTACAACATAGACAGAATGATATGACTACAAAACAATAGCACAGTGAGAGATAGCTCTATAAAACAAAACTGGAAGAATTACCCAGTCAGACTAGAGTAAGGAAACACCTTAGACAGACAGCCTGGATAAACGGCTCTTGATACTTACACTGGTTGTTTTCGACCTTTGATCTCTTCAGAGATTCAGAAGAGCCTAGGAGAAGTGGAATATAAACTGGATAAAACAAAACAGAAAACATCCACCAAGATGGTGAGCATTAGTCAAGAAGGGCAGTGTCATTGTAGGGATAAGGACCATGGAAGGAGACCTGTGAAGACATGAAAGGGAGATCTGCTTCTTCTTCTGATCAATATGAGGAAAGTGGGCTAGAAATATCAGTATGTGCTGGGAATAACACTGCCCTAACTAAAACCACACCTGACCAGCCAATACCATATAATATAGAGAACACACTGTCAAGGGGCCAGGACCACACATGTTAAAGGGTGCCATGCATCACCATAATCACCTATGCAGCTGCAGGTATATGCCAGGTCTGAAGAAATATCTATGCCAAAAAAACCAACAGTTAAGGTTGAATGTCCAAACATAGGGAGATTGTGCAAATCTGATAACCCATGAAAAGTCAATGGAGACAAATGTCAACAATACTCAACACAACCCAGGGCAAAGGTCCAGAGATACTTAAGATCTCAACAGTAAAGCAGACTTAAAACTCACCCACCATGACTCAGGGAACTGAGCAGAAGAGGGGTCTGATAGAATATAAGAGCCATGGTGGGGGAAAATATCCAGAGACATTGCCCCCCTTCAGCAACAATGCACAAAGGGGGAAAAAAAGAAAGAAAAACTGGCTCCCTTTGATGCAGTTCACACACCACTATCCTATGGACAGGTCCAGTATGCGCACTGAGGAAGGACCCCAGTGGGTATCAGACAGAGGGAGGGAAACAGGGAATCCTTCAAAAGGTTTGCTCATACAATGTATATACTTATTCGCAATAAAGATATTTAAAAATAAAAATAAAACAGATTCTGCATGCTGGCTTACAAAAAGTCATTTGGAGCTTCCTGTAGATAAGCCATTACATTGAGCAGATCTGGCCTCCCAGCTGTAGGTTACTGCCTCTTGCTTTATTTTTATACCACAGGATATACAGAATGCATAATGTATGAATGTGTTAATTTAAAAATAAAATTAAAGATTGTAAGATCAATTTAACTGTCGCTGGCTATATCAATTTGTTTTGTGTCACTGTAACAAACACACATGAGGAGGCAATTTATAGGAGAAAGATCTATTTGGGCTCACAATTTCAGAGATTTTTATTTCATGGTCCTTAGCTTGGTTGATTGTTGACCTGTGGTGACACTGAGAATAATGACTGTGGAGAAGGGAGAGGAGGAATCTGTCTACTTCATAGTGGGCAGTAAGCCAGAAGAAAGGATACAGGAGGTCATGGCAAGAAATGGCTGCCAGGACATGCTTCAGTGACTTCATCCTCTAACTGGACCCCACCTCCTGCTTTCTGCCCCCTTCCAAAACACGTTTTCACACACTGAATTCATGAAAGGGTTAATCCATTCACCAGATTAGAGCCCCTGCCATCTAATCATCTCTGGACACCTCCAGATGGGCTTTCCTAATCCCATTCCAGAAAACAATGAAGATGAACCCTCACCGGACCCCACAGGGCCCGAGACATGGACACATATAATGAATATGTCTTTCATATTTTAGCAAATTTACTCAAATCAAAATAGTGTAGCTCACATTTTCTTCCAATTTTGTCTTTCTATGTTTCAGTTGGTAAAGTAAGAATATGGAACTAATCAGTTTGCTACATTGATGTATAATTCTCAAATATCTAGAGGTGTGGTTTGTGGACCTATGATTTTACCCCTTTCCTGGTCCGTGGTATATGTTATGGGGCAATGTAAAGCTAATAAACCAGATTGGAGCCAGAGAATAAAGATTTCATAAGGCAAACAGATAATCCTGAATAACAAGAGAAGTATAATCAATAGTCTTAGATAAATCTGAGAGAATATTAGATCCATACCATGAGGAGAATCGGCTATGAAAACATATTCAGAGACATCTATGACTAATTAACAAAACCAAATAAAAATATACTAAATGGAGTCATAACGTGATAGCTCGTTCAAGCCAGTTTGCTTTCATTGAGACAATAGGTACTGGCATCCTGATTCCCTAAAACCAACCATTAGTGCTGGTTATGTTATTACTCTTGATGCTGTGGTGCTGTAGTTCTTATGCTGTTTCCAGTGACCCTCTCAAATCTGTTTACCATCATGTTTTATCTGATGACAAAAGCAAATTTTAAAGTATGCTGAAATATTTAGAAAAAACATAGAATAGCTCATCTTTCTAGTACGTCTTCTCATAAATGCTTTGAATCTATGATCATTATAGTCTTAGAAAATATGTTGTTAC
>PVHP010054052.1:0-10578 GCA_004024765.1 Zapus hudsonius | reverse complement strand
CCATTTCCATAGAAGGAGACAATAAATTCTCTGGAATGCACGACATGTGGAGCAGCGAACAGAGGCCAGCGCCATCTTTTCAGCAGGCATTCAAACAAAGGAAAAAAGCCCGCGCTGCCTCCAGTGGGCGTGGCAAGGCTTGGCCTGGGAACGGGGCTGAGCCGCCCCGCCCCCTTAACTCACAGGAAGGCTCACAACAAGTCACCTAAACATATTCAGGCTATTGCTGCCAGTCAGTATAAAAAAAGAGTGGATTATCCTATAGGATGGAATTTGAATACAAAACTTGAATTTTCAAAGAAATTTCCCAGGCTGAGAATGTAGCACAGTGACTTGTCTAGCATGAGGAGGGTCCTAGGTTCCATTCCTAGCAATGAAAAAAAAGAAACAACAGTCATTTCCCTTTGAGTTGTTCTGACCCTTACAAGTTAATTTAACATAACCTGTGCTGCCAAGGACTCTGGATGCAAAGGGTTTCTCTCATTCACATACTACCACTATCCACTCTCTCATCTGCACATCAAAGATCTCCTGCCGGCTTGTAAAGAAAGCACTTATCTGTTTTCCAACATCAAATCAATATTGCTGTTAGAAATTTCTAGAGTTTTGCTTTAGAAATGACTCATCACCCAATGCTATTTTTTCTTACATTTCTATAAACTCAGTGCCAAATGGTCAATTTTAGGCTATGTGCCTGTTTTCACTTAAGTAAGTCTATTATAGGGCAGATATTAAGTTATTTTCCATAAAATCTAAAACCAAGTCAATGCAGATGAGGGACATTCTCCATCCATCAGCAGAGTGCTTTCATTTTACAATTTTACCTGCTATCCAAAAGCTACTTGTTTACTCTTATCTTTTCTTATCTTTTCTCTGCATGAACTGCCTTTGCAATGAAGCTGAGGATTTTGACAGTGCATGAAGATTTCGTTTTGATTTGAAACCAACTCAAGATTTCACTTTGATTCTTTCCTTTAGATGCTTATATTTCATACAAAGACATAATACCAAATGTGGCCTGAGCTGTGAACACCTCTCTCTATTATGGGAAGAAGTACAAATAACTCCTGAGTAGCCCACCAACAACAAATTAATCTCTGAGTTTTTCAAAGGATTTTCTCAGAGTAATAAATGGTCTGATATGATTGGACTGCTGACACCTAATAAATGCAATAGAAAATGGTGACAGTCTATTGACTTGTGAGCATTTTGCTTCAGAAACAACACTCAATAGATGTCAAAGGTAAAATGAATCAATCGCCAAATGACAAGGACACTCTATTCAGGAGGAATTGAATTCCTTAACTGCCCACAAATCTTATCCCAGACCAACATGGGAAGTTTAGCATCCTCTTATTACCATATACTCTCAGAGACCTGCTGGAGAGAGATATAGTTATCTCATTAATTTAAGAGACTTTTTGCTGTGCTGTGATTCTATGCTATGCTTCTTCCTCTTATGACCTATATCATTCTATACCTTCATGGTTTATTTTCTGACTCAGAGTAAAGTTGAGATCCTTGGAGAAAATGAAACTTTGATATAGTACATTTCTGGTGCCTAATATAGAAACCAAAGCCAAATACCTTTTAGAGTAAATATTTCATGAATATCTAAATGAACAGAAAAACAAAGAAGTAATGAGTTAAATGTTTGAAACTACTAGATGACAAAAACATAGGGGCAGGATTTCAAAATCAAGGTATAGGACCTCTAATCAGGAGGATTCCAACAACTCATAAAATGATAGCTAAAAAATGCATAGATATTTATTGCACAACCTGATAAAATTATCAAAAGTTATAGATGAGGGAATTTTGAAGAGCACGAAAACATTTGCTACATACAAAGAAATTCCCATTCAGCCTATACATTGATTTCTGGATTTCTCAGTAGAAACTTTGAAAGGATCAAAGAAATATGATAATATATTCTAAATAATGAGAGGAAAAAAAACTGATAACCAATGATGCTAAATCAGTAAATTTGGTCCTTAAAACTGAAAGAGCAAGGAGGTTCCAACTTGATTTCACTGTGTCCTACAAACAATAGCTATTGTGGTGTCATCAACCACAGGCTCTCACATGTTTGTTCTTGGGGGCAGCCAATAGTCCAAGTTGTTTTGTGACTCTTGGAGGCTTTTCTGACAACTCCCTTGGAGGTATCCCATGCATAGCATTGATAAATAGTATGATAGCCCTATAGATACTTGGTTACTGAGTGTGGCATTCTTTTCCCCCTTTTATTAATGTCTTTATTATGAATAAGTATATGCATTATATGAGCAAATTTTATGAAGGTGTCTCCATTTCCCTCCACTCTGTCCCCTAACTACTGGGGTCCTTCCTTGGTGAACATACTAGATCAGTCAATAGGTTAAGGGTTATGAACTCCACCAGAGGTAGCCAGTTCTTTTTTTGTCTCCCTTTTTGCATTGTTGCTGGTGGGGTGATGTCTCTGGATATTCTCCCACAACATGGCTCTTACATTCTTTCCATTCCCTCTTCCACTCAGTTCGCTGAGTCACAGTGGGTGAGTTTCAAGTCTGCTTTATTGTTGAGATCTCAAGTATTTCTGGATCTTTGCCCTGGGTTTTGTTGGGTATGATGGGGTCAGTCTCCATTGACCTTTCATGGGTTATCAGACTTGCTGTGGTGATTGGTCTCCTGTTTGTCTCCTCTCTTTCTCGTAGGTTTCATTTGGGCCCTGTGTGAAGGCTAGGTGTGGTTTGTCTCATTATAAAAGACTCAGATAAATTATTAGCATATTCATAATGTTACCAATGAATCATTTTCATGGTGACACTATTACAGATATAGTTTTTATCAACCTTCAAATATTTGATACATTATAATTAACTATGGTCTTCATATGTTGCTCTAAATCCACTTTCTTGTAGGTTTCATTTGGGCCCTGTATGAAGGCTAGGGGTGGTTTGGCTTCTGCCAGGATGTCTGTCTTCATCCAATGTCTTGCTGGAATTGTATTGGATCTCTCACTGCCTTCTGAAAAATACAAACAGAATCTCCATCTGTGAGATCAATATAGGTTAAATGAGACAACATTGCTATTTTGGCTAGCTCCTAATAGATGTAGCCTCTTTGTAGCTCTCTAGTAGTGGGAATTTCCCCTAGGAGCCCCAATTTTTGGTCCCCATAAGATTTTGCCATGGATCCCAGCTTCAGTTAAGAGTTCCTTGTCACTAAGTGGATCTCTTAGCCAATTAGTAAGGTGTTGATTATCCTCCTAGGCTTAGCGCCATTATTGCACCAATGAGCATTTCTTGACTTGCTGGTCTCTTCCACATACTGTGTTCAGCATTCTTGTGACAACTATCTATGTTGTATATCAGTGGTCTGTGCTTTCTCCAAATATCATTGACCAATTTCCCCTGGAAGCTCATTCAACACCTTCCAGTGCTGCACATGCTACCATCTGGGAGCTGGTTGTTACCATTCTGAATCAAGCAGGATTTCTTGTTGTTGTTTGATATCATTCTGTTATTTCTTCAGCAATAGTATCTTACGTTAGGCCTGGGGCACGTATTCAAGAGGTTTGATAGAAGTCTGTCACGTTTTGGGGACCTCATTCTTTCTTACCCTCATAAGTCAAACCTCAAAGTCCATAGTTATTTACTGCATCAGGTCTTTTTAAAAATATTTTATTTATTCATTTTCAATCAGAGAGAGAGAGGAGGAGAGAGCTCCCAAGTGGTAATATGTGTATTGCCAGAAGGCATTACATGAGCTGCCAGGGGAAATTAGTCAATGATGTTTGGAGTAAGCAGAGACCTCTGATATAGAAATTCAGAAGGGTGGGCTGGAGAGATGGCTTAGCAGCTAAGGGACTTGCCTCCAGTGCTTAAGGACCCAGGTTCAATTCCCCAGTATTCACGTAAACCAGATGCACAAAGTGGCCCATGGAAGCCCTGGTGCACTCAAACTCCTCTCTTTCTCTCTCTCTCTCTCTCTTTCTCTCCTATTTCTGTTTGCAAATGAATAAATAAAATTAAATTTAAAAAAATTCAGAAGGGTGTCACAAGAATGTTGAACACACTACTCTATGAGAGAGATCAGAGAGTCAAGAAGTGATCTTTGTGCAATAGTGACACCAAAACCTAGGGGGATATTCAACGGCTTTCAAACTGGCCAGGAGATCCACTTAATGACAAAAAACCCTTAACTGGAACTGGGATCCAGGGTATAATCCTATGGGGACCAAATACCTGGGTTCCAAGGGGAAATACCCACTACCAGAACACTACAGAGAGGCTACTCCCTAAAGAATATTGCCAAATTAGCAATGGGTATAACATTTAACCTATACTGATCTCACTCTCCGATGGAGATTCTGTTTGTATGTTTCAGAAGGCAGGAGGAGAGCTGTGGTCAATCCAACTCCACCAACAAGCCACAGGATGATGGTGGACATCCTAGCAAGAGATGAACTGCCCCAAGCATTTTATGTGGGCTCCAAATGAAACCTTTGAGAGAGTGGTGTGATATACTAGAGACTTATCACCACAGTCAGAAAAGTGACCCAGGATAGGTCCACGAGACAGACACGAATGAGAGCTCATATAAACCTAAGTAGAAACACAGGGACAATTAAGATCTCAGCAGTAAAGCTGACTTAAAAATTCACCCACCATATCTTAGGGAACTAAGGGGAAAAGGGGGTGGAAAGATTGTAAAAGGCATGGTGGGGGAAGATATCCAGAGACATTGCCCCCCCCAACAATAACACACAAATGGGGGATCTTGGCTACCTCCTGAACTATTCATGACTCCATAAACCATGGACTGATCTAGTATACCCACAGAGGAGAGACCCTACAGGGTTGGGGACAGGGAGGAGGAAATGGGAGAACCATCATAAGATTTGCTCATGCAATCTATCTAATTAAGGATGATAAAGATTTAAAAAAAAAGAAGCTGACTATAACCCCCATAAGTCTTCCCCCAGCAACATACCTCCAACAAGGTTCCAATTCCAAAACTGCCAATAGCCAGGGATAAGAACACATTAAGTTTATGGGGGACATCTAAATTAAGCCACTACAGATATAGATGTAAATACACTTCAATATGTAGAGAATACAATAAAGTATGGGTATCAATTTCAATTCTGTATATAAAATAAAAAAGGACATTGCAAAATGCCTGCAAAAAATAATGGACACAAATTTAATATGATATGAGTGGAAAGAATAGAAATGTGTTTGTATGCAATTGAGATTAAGTTGTTATTAGTATAAATTAAATTGCTATAACTGTTTTATATGGATGCTAACTTTAATAAAAAAGGAAATACACATAAAGACAAAGAAATAGAAAACAATTGAGGGTTTAATATGGTTTGACTGTGTCACTCAAGAGTTTAAGTGAATCTTGGTCTCTTGTGGTAACAATAAATAACAGGTTAAATCAGGTTCAAGATGGCGAACTAGAAGCCACGCAGTGTCCCCAGGGGAACAGAGGTTAAGGTTTTTAGCTGTGCTAGAGGCCGTGGAAGCAAGCAATAGCCAGGTCCTCTACTCCGGCCGCCTCCCAGCAACAGAGTCTTCTGACTGAAACCTGAATCTATCTCAAGGACGCACCAGAGGCAGTGAGTGCAAAAACCCAGCTGGCAGGACCTGCTCCTGCAGGCTGAGCCACTCCCTTCTCCGTGGCTCCGCTGCTTCCCCATCAGGGCCTCTCAGGCTCCTGGCCGGGCCACTCCAGTTCTCGCCAATCCCGGGTTCGAGCCGCTCCCCCGCGGCTCCCGCTCCGGATCGCGTGGCTTCCCCAGCTTCCCCGTCCGGGCCGCTCCTGCTCCCAGCCGGGCCACTCCAGTTCCCGCTGATCCTGGGATCGAGCCGCTCCCCCTTGGCTCCCAGTCCGGATCCCGCGGCTTCCCCGTCCGGGCCGATCCTGCTCCCGGCCGGGCCACTCCAGTTCCCGCTGATCACGGGTTCGAGCTGCTCCCCCGCGGCTCCTGTTCCGGATCCCGTGGCTTCCCCGTCCGGCCGCTCCTTCTCCCGCCCGGGCCACTCCAGTTCCCGCCGATCCCGGGTTCGAGTCGCACCTGATCCTGCCGAACCTGGGTCCGAGCAGCTCCCGTTCCCACCACTCCCGGGGCCAAGGGGCATGGGCTCCTAGCTGGGCCTGAGCTGCCCTACTTCCAGCCTCCCCCTCTTCTCCCTAGCCCCAAGCCACCAGCGCTCCCAGCCGTCCCACTCCCCTGCTGCTCGAGCTGCCCCCCCAGCTTCTGGGGCTCCTAGCCGCCACCTCAGACAGGAGCTGAGCTGCCTGGGTTCCAGGCCACCACCCAGGCACCCAAGATTCCAGCTGACCCACCCCTAGGGACAGAACCACCCAGCTTGCAGCCGTCCCCCCTTCCCCCTGGGCCCCGAGCTGCCCAGGATCAGAGCCACCAAACTGGGTTCCAAACCACCCGGGATTCCAGCCACCCCCTGGAGCCCGAGCCACCCAGGATTCCAGCTGCCACCCCGAGGACCAAGCAGCCAGGGATTCCAGCCCCCACCCCAGGTCATAGCTGCCCATGCTTCCAGTACACCTGGGCTCCGCTTCCAACCCCCGCGCCGGGGTCCGAGCCGCCCTTTCCAGCACTCAGATATCTCATAGGCATCCCACCAACCACCTCAAGTGGAATCAAAATGGGCAGACCTCGACGTAAGAATAACACACCAGATGAGGAAACCACGCCAAATGACATCAACAACACAACTAAAGGGAGCGAACAGAGGCAGGCCCAGGAAGACACAAACCGTAACCATACTGGCACAGATCCTAAGGATCTTAATTTTAGTCATGCAAGAAAAGATGGAGCAACATATTGAAAGGGTACAAAGTCAGCGTATTAGCTTTCCTACCAGGCTAAATATAATGGAGGAGAACCAAATGGATGTCAGAAGAGACATATCAGAATCAAAGGCAAGCCAGCAAACTCAAGGTATCAAAAACTCCAAATTAACTGAAGACATCTGCAAATATAAGAATGAATGTCAAGAAGAAATAATGAAATAAAATCTGGAAATGAAGTCACATCTCAAAAGCATGATAGAAGCAAACCAAAAAGAAGTTGCAGAAAACAAAAACCATATTGAGATAATAACATCCCTAGAATCTCTTACCAACAGGATGAATCACTGGGAAAACAGAACCTCAGACATGGAAGACAGAATAGAGGAGAATGCGAGAGAAATCAGAACCCTGACAAAATTCAAAATAACAAGTGAACAAGACTCCAGGGAAATGTGGGACACCATAAAAAGACCTAATCTCAGGATCATGGGTATCACAGAAGGAGAAGAAAACCAAACTAGGGGCATTGAAAATATTTTCAAAAGAATCATTCAAGAAAACTTCCCATACTTGGAGAGAGATAATCCAGTAAAGCTGAGAGAGATACGGAAGACCCCAAACAAATTGGATCAAAGGAGGAACACTCCAAGACACATCTTAGTTACAATGCCAAACATTGAGGAAAAAGAGAGAGTCCTCAGAGCAACGAGAGAAAAGAAACTCACATATAAAGGAAAACCCATCAGAATCACTTCAGACTTCTCCATAGAAAACTTAAAAGCCAGGAGAGGTTGGAACAAAGCGATTCTAGGCCTAAAGAAGAACGGATTCCAACCTAGACTCCTCTACCCAGCAAAGTTATCCATCATAATTGATGGAGGAATTAAAGTATTCCACGAGACTAATCAGCTTTACAATTACTTGAGCACAAAGCCAAAACTTCAAAAGATACTAAATGAGATATCCCATGCAGACGAGACAAGCAACCGACCCCAGGAAAGGAACAGAGAACAAGCAAGGTAACAGAAAAGAGATCACAACAACAGCTCAGATACCAACCTCCGTATTCTCTATAACATGGCAAACCTCACAGTAATAACTTTGAATGTAAATGGACTCAACTCTCCTATAAAAAGATACAGGATAGCAGGTTGGATCAGGAAAATGGACCCTTCCATCTGTTGCCTTCAAGAAACACACCTTATTGCTAAAGATAGTAACCTACTGAGAGTAAAAGGGTGGAAAACAATTTACCAGGCATGTGGGAAAAATAAAAAAGCAGGTGTGGCTACTCTAATAACTGACAAAATAGACTTTAAACCAACAGCAATAAAAAAAGGCAAGGATGGCCACTTCCTACTCGTCAAGGGAACAATACAACAAGAAGACATCACTATACTACATATGTATGGAACTAATGCAAAGGCCCCTCAGTTCATTAGGCATAAATTACTCAAAAGCAAAGCAGATATAGATGCCAACACCATCATAGTAGGAGACTTTAACACTCCACTGTCATCCCTAGACACATCGTACAAACAACAGACTAGCAGGGAAATCAAGCTGCTAAATGGCACCTTAGATAAACTTGGGATAACAGACATCTACAAAACATTCCACCCCAAGGACACAGAGTACACATTCTTCTCAGCAGCACATGGAACTTTTTCAAAAATTGACCATATACTGGGCCATAAATCTTCCCTCAGCAAATTCTGAAACATCAATGTTATCCCCTGCATCATATCAGACCACAATGCATTAAAGGTAGAAATTAACAATGGTACAGGATCCAAAAATTTCAACAGATACTGGCGACTGAACTCATTACTGAACAATGAGTGGGTCAAACAAGAAATCAGACAGGAAATCCAGAACTTCCTAGAAACAAATGATAATTAGGACACAACCTTTCAGAACTTGTGGGACACAATGAATGCAGTTCTAAGGGGGAAATTCATTGCTCTAAATGCTTTCATAACAAAGACAGAGAAGACTCAAATTAAGCAACTATCCTCACACCTAAGGTCATTAGAAGAGATGGAAAAATCCAACCCGAGGAGCTCAAGACGCAAGGAAATAATTAAGATCAGAGCTGAGATTAATTAATTGGAAACAAAGAAAACAATTGAAAAAATAGACAAATCAAAGATTTGGTTCTTTGAAAAAGTCAATAAGATCGACAAACCCCTGGCCAACTTAATCAAACAAAAAACTGAGAAAGCTAAACATCAGAACTACACTCCAGCCACAATGTTATAAAGTAAAATAAAAATTGAGGTAACCCAGTAAGGGGATGATATAAGACAATATGCTAGAAATCTACTTTGACTCAAAGATATACTAGAAAAGCTCCATCCAAATAGTTTAACTTCTGGCAGTCTTGCTGTCTTCTACCAACTGCTGTGGCAAAAAGTGATGTCCAACCTCTGTTCTACCAGCCTTTCCCTGCCAAACTGAATCTTCTGCTCAAGACTGAAAGTCAAAAGAATCCTTTCCTCCTATCAGCTTCTTTTGGATGGGTGTTTTGTCCCAGCAACACCAAAGTAACTACAACAGCATAAATAACTGATATTTATATATCCATTTTTTGAGGAGCTGTAAACAGTAGCTAAGCAAGGGAATCCAGCATAGGTGTTCATCAATATATGAATGGATAATCTGTGGTATACATATACAATAAAGTATTATTCAATCATAAAGAAGAATGAAGCCACTTCATTGAAAGAAGAATGGATGAAAATAGGATACCATGTTAAATGAAATAAGCCAGATGCAGAAAGCAAGTTGTTCTTTTCCTCTCATGTGGAAAGTAGAATATAAAAATAAATAAATAAATAATAAAAATGAATTCACTCAAATTTATCTGATTTAACAATACACAAAATTATTTTATCTTTATAATCCTTATGCATATTTAGCTTGTCAATTACTTGTTCTCTTTTCCATTGCGATGCAACCACTCTATTTAGGACAAGAATGTCTGTCCTTATTCCTAAACCAAAAGTGTTAGGAAGATGGCTAATTGGATAAAGTATTTGAACTAGAGTTCAGACACAAGCATTTCCATAAAATCTGGATGCAATAATAAGTGTATAAAATTGCAGAATACCTAGGATATGGTATTGTGTATCTATAATCATAAAATGGGATGCCAAGATGGGAGAATCTGACATAGGAAATGCGGATACATGTGAGTTAGAAGTTCACAGGCTGACCAGTCTGCTGATCACAGCACTGAAGAACAGAGACCCTGCCTCAAACAAGATGGAAAGTAAGGACCAGCACCTAAATTTGTCCTCTGGCCTTTTTAAATATATGTGGCATGCTAACATCCACACTCACTCACAAGTACACATCATCATCACTATTTTATAGCTTGTTTGAAGTTATACACACCTTATTCCCCTCTCATAGAGTTGTGTTTCCTTACTACTTCTAGTTTGTTTTCATATAATAATTTGAATTTTAAAACATTATTAATCTTAATATCTTATGAAAACTAGTAAACATTACAAGCAATTTATGTTAGCATTCTATATTTGAACATTGTATAATTTTAGAAACAATTTTCTCATCTTACAATTCATCATGTTTAGAAACATGGCAAAATAGATTTAGTTTGTTATATAAAAAGTAGATGCTAAATTCTCTATACTATGTAAAATAAGATGTTACTATATATATATATATATATATATATATATATATATATATATATATATATATATATATATATATATATATATATATATATATATATATATATAT
>PVHP010054051.1:0-10564 GCA_004024765.1 Zapus hudsonius | reverse complement strand
TCTCTCTCTCTCTCTCTCTCTCTCTCTCTCTCTCTCTCTCTATCTATCTCTGTGTCTCTGCTTGAAAAATGAATAAATAAAGTATTAAAAAAAAAGAGTTAAGCTCACAACATTAAAGCAGCCTTAATACTCATCCACGACGACTCAGGGAACTGAGCGGAAGAGGGGGCGGAAAGATTGTGAGAGCCATGGTGAGGGAGATTATCAGAGGCATGGCACCCCTCAGTAACAACATATTAGGGCCAGGAGAACTGGCTGAATACTAGGCTATCCATGGTCCCCTATCACAAGGACTGATCCAGGTGACCCACGGAGGAGGAGGATATCCAGCTGATTGGGGATGGGGGATGGGGGGCATCGGGGAATTGGGGATAACAACTCACTGTTTGCCCACTAAATAATGTAACTCATTATGGACAATAAAAAAAAAAGAGTTAGGCTCATTCTAACTTCACAAATTCCTAAGACACTATAGAAATATATAGAAATTGCAGAACTATATGTTTTGGGGAGTTCTGAATATCTTCTGGGAAGGTAGCAGAGTCTTGAGGAGGAAGCTCTTTCCCACAGAATATAATTTTAAAAAACAAGTAGAAAGTCTAGTTGCTTCTTCATTAGGATACACATTGAGATATTGTGGATCGGTATACTATGGACCCTAAGTACAGTAAGTAACATGGGTAATATGTAAAGAGGGAATTAGAGCTTTCCTTTTCTCCAAAGCATGAATGTGCAGACCTAATGTTGCTTGTATTATCTGTTCTCTATTACAGGTCGAGCTGTGTTTAGAGTGCATTGAATGGGCCAAATCAGAGAAAAGAACTTTTTTACGCCAAGCACTGGAGGTAGGTGCCCACATTAGTACAGATTTCTTTAGGTTTGGAGAGCTGTAAGTGCAAGTAATCCCATCCTGATGAAAAGCCCATCTTCAGCAACTCTGGATCACCCAGTTACTAACAGATTATTGATAATGGTCTTAGGAGAATTTCCTGATCAAGATTTTTCTTTCTGTTTTGTTTGTGTGTAAAGACAGGGTCTCACTATAGTTCAGACTGGCCTCATACCTGAGGCAAACTTCTTCCTTCACTTCCTAAGAGTTGGGATTATAGTTTTTGTTTCATTTTTAGTTGAAATTTTGAGGCAGATTTGCTGTTTAGGTCTGGAAAATAAGCAGCAGTATGGTAAAGTCAGACATTGGCCATAATAGGAAACAATACTGGGGGCCAGATCACTTGTTATGCTGAACTTGACGTTATCATTGGAACATGTACATTCAACAGTAACAGTTCTGTGACTGTCAATCTTTGATTTCTTTCTGCAGCTCTTTCCCCCTTCCTTTCTTCAATCAATGCCTTTTCTCTTTCCTAGGCAAGACTGGTTTCTTTGTACTTTGATACCAAGAGGTACCAGGAAGCATTGCATTTGGGTAAGTACATTGGCAGAAATTAATAAGACATCTTAGCTAGCTAAATGAATGCTTTCTAAACTTGGCTATTATTAATTGTCTATTAGTATTTGATGCCCTACCTGTATCTAAGGATTCTAAGTAGTTTACATTTATAGAATTTGTCATGGCAAAATGCTGTATGAAAGTTCTGAGAAATTGGGATGGGGATGTAGCTTGTAGGGTTTGCATAGCAAGTGCTGAGGAAAAAAAAATGTTCTGAGAATCAAACTATAATTCATCTGTTAAATTTAGAAAACAAAAGGTCAGTTTTAGCTTGGCGTGGTGGTGTATGCCTTTAATCCTTGGAAGGATTGCTATGAGTTTGAAGCCAGCCTGAAATTACAGAATGAGTTCCAGGTCAGCCTGGGCTAGAGTGAGACCCTACCTCAAAAACTTTTTAAAAAAAATTTTTTTGGGGGGGCCCCCTGCTGGAGAGATGGCTCAGTGGTTAAAGGCACTTCTTAGCAAGGCCTGAATGGATTTCCCAGGACTCACATAAAGCCAGTTGGACAAAGTGGCACGTGTGTCTGGAGTTTGCAGTGGCAGGGAGACCCTGGTGTGCCCACTTGTCTCTCAATCTTCTCTCTCCCTCCTTGCAAATAAATAAAATATTAAATTATGTGTGGGAGTGTGTGCTCACTCGTGTGCATGGGTGTATAGCTACAATAGGGCCTCTTGGCATTGCAAATGAACACTAGACACTTGGGTCACTTTTCTGCATCTGGCTTATGTGGATGGCTGAGGAAATGAATCTGGGTCAGCAGGCTTTCAAGCAAGAGCTTTTAACCACTGAACGATCCTCCCAGCCCCCTCCCCCCTTTTAAAAAAATTTATTCATTTTCAAGCAGAGAGATAGAGATAGAGAGAGAGCGCACCAGGGCCACCACCTTGTGGGTCAGACTTATGTGGGTACTGGGGAATTGAACCCGGCGCCTTAGGCACTGGAGGCAAGTGCCTTAACCGCTGAGCCATTTCTCCAGCCCCCTAGCCTCTTTTAAAACTTAAAAAAAATTATTTATTTGGAAGAGAGAGAGAGCACGCAAGTGAGCGTGCGAGGGAGAGCAAGAGGAAGAGCGTGCGTGCCTGCACACTAGGGCCTCCAGCCACTACAAATGAACCCCAGACACACTGGACATCTTGTGTATCTGGCTTTACCTGGGTACTGGGGAATCAAACCCTGGTCCATAGGCTTTGTAGTGTAGGCAAGCACTTTAATTGCTGAGCCATCTCTCCAGCCCCTTTCAAGACTTTTGTTGACAGTTTTCCTACATGTATTTTATTTTATTTTATTATTATTACTATTTTGGTTTTTCGAGGTAGGGTCTCGCTCTAGTCCTACATGTATTTTATACATAGTTTGATCATAATCCCTTTCCAAAAAAACTTCAAAGAGGTCTATGCATGAGAGGAAAACTCAACTCTTGCATGGGCTTTGAAGGTAACCTTTATGAGTTTAGGCAGGTTTCTTTATCTTTAGTGTTATGAGAATGGAGAATGAAATTTTGCATTATTATGGCATTAAGATTATGGCCAACAGAGGAATAAATATGTGTTTTCCTTCTCTAGGTTCTCAGCTGCTGCGAGAGTTGAAAAAGATGGATGACAAAGCCCTCTTGGTGGAAGTACAGCTGTTAGAGAGCAAAACATACCATGCTCTGAGCAATCTGCCCAAAGCCCGGGCTGCCTTAACCTCTGCTCGGACCACAGCAAATGCCATCTACTGCCCGCCTAAGTTGCAGGCCACCTTGGACATGCAGTCAGGTAACACTCAGGTGTTCCTAGGTGTATTTTCTTAGGGCACCTCATACCTTACAGTGAAAAGGAGCTAAGGGGCTGCAGCTGGAGAAGATCGCTGGCAGATTTGGCTCAATCTCTCTACCTTCCTAACTTTCTAATCAGCTGATGTCCTTCTAGTAACTGCCTAAAATATATGAAGAACATGCTTATCGTGCTTGGCTAGGCGACCTGTCCAAAAGAGCCATGCTCTAGAGAGGTCTTGCAAAGGTTTATGTTTATAACAGTAGCATTTCTCTTTAGCATTGGCCTAACCGACATTTGATAGTCAAATCTGTTGTCTCTAGGAGACCTTTGAAAGTTTGTTGAATTTTATTTTATTTAATTTATTGTTTTTTAAAACATATATTTATTTGCAAGCAGAGAGAGATATGATAGTATGGGCACATCAGGGCCTCCAGATGCTATAGACGAACTCCAGATGAATATGCCACTTTGTGCATCTGGCTTTGCTTTACGTGGGTACTGGGGAATTGAACCTGAGTCCTTAGGCTTTGCAGGCAAGCACCTTAACCACTGAACCATTTCTCTAGCCTTTATTTATTTATTTTAATATAATTTAATTTTGGTTTTTGAGGTAGGGTCTTGCTTCAACCCAGGCTGACCTGGAATTCACTATGTAGTCTTAGGGTGGCCTTGAACTCACAGTGATCTTCCTGCCTCTGCCTCCCGAGTGCTGGGATTAAAGGTGTACACCACCACACCTGGCTAGAACACTATTTCTTAAATTCAGCAGCTTTTTTACTTGAGTCATTATTTTAAAAAGTAATTTATTTATTTGAGAGAGAGAAGAGACACAGAGAGAATGGGGGCATCAGGTTCTTCAGCTACTGTAAACGAACTTCAGACACATGTGCCACGTTGTACACCTGGCTTTTGAATCCAGGTTGTTAGGCTTTGCAGGCAAGCACCTTAACTGCCGAGCCATTTCTCCAGCTTTGAGTCATTACTTTTGAAGGATTGAAGGGAAGAGAGGCAGAAGACCAGTTGAAACTCTGATACTACTATTTCTTCTACAAAAGGTCCTACTTGCCCCACTTAACTCTCAGGATATTGTGATCTAGTGTTTGATATTCTTCGTTTGGCTTTTAGATCTGCTGAATTCTAGGGGTGTGACTTTGTATAAATTATCTCTAGCTTATTTGTAAAATAGCGTTAATGATAGTTTCTCCTTCTAAAATTGTGAGGGTTTCATAAGATGGTGGATATGAAGTTCTTATTTCACCTTAACCCAAATCCTCTGCTTTCTGTTAAGTCACTGCCTCAGAGTATTCCCTTCCTTCATGGTCAAGAGATGAACTTTTTAATTTTCAAAAGAAGAATAGGTTTTTCTCAATGTGAACCCTTTTCTTTTTCTTGTACATTTTTGCTCCGTATCAAGAATGGTCTTTCTGCCAGATGTTCCAGCACTTGGGAGGAGGCAAAAGTAGGAGCATTGCTGTGAGTTTGAGGCTAGCCTAAGACTACATTGTGAATTCAGGTCAGCCTGGCCTAGAGCAGACCCTACCTAAAAGAAGGAAAGAAAAAAAAAAATGGTTTTTGTACCTGTCCTTTCCTCTTCTGTCTTTGACTTGCCCCAATGATAGAGCAGACTCTTCTCTTTAAATTACTGTCTATTCCCTTTTAGGAAGCTTCTTACACAGTTGAAAGACCTTACTTTGTGTCTCTGCTGACTTGGAAGGAGTCATTAGCTCCTCCCCTTCTCTGCCTTCTTCTTCTTTTTTTTTTTTTGAGAGAGGGTGTATTGTCACTATATAGCCCAGGCCTCAAACTTGTGATTTTCCTGCCTCAGCCTTACACGTGTTATAGGTATGAGCCAGAACGCCTCACTCAGTACTTCTCGGTAGCCTCTGACTTTGATGGAGGTTCAGTCCTGTCCTGGTCACCATCTTGATTCATATGAATAGTATATGTGGCCAAGTTGAGGTTTCCTTTTCCTGCCCACTGTTTCTTACCATGGGTAACCCATGCCAGTGTTTTCTGTGTTCTTTTCCCTTCCTGTTCTCATTTGATTTTATTTGTATTTTTTTATTTTGGATTTTTCGAGTTGGGGACTCAATCTAGGCTGACCTGAAACTTTGTAGTCCCATGCTGGCCTTGAACTCACAGTTGCCCTTCAACTTCAGCCTCCTAAGCACTGGGATTAAAGGTGTGTATTACCATGCCCAACTCCTATTCTTGGTGTCTTTTTCTTTCTTTTTTTTTTTCAGAGAGAGAGAGAGAGAGAGAGAGAGAGAGACAGAGAGAGAGAGAGAGAAAGAGAAAGTACACGCGCTAGCAAGTATATGAAGAGACTAAATGTCATGCCAGGGCTTCTCACCACTGCAAGCAAATTCCAAATGATTGTGCTATATTGGGCATCTGGGTTTAAAAAATGTTTATCTTCAAGGGGAAAAGGTGGGGAGGAAGAAGGGAGAGGGAAAAGGAGAGAAGAAAGAAAGTATGGGAGTGCCAGGGCTTCTTGCCACTGCAAACATAGGCACCACTTTGTGTATCTGGCTTTATTTGGGTAATCAAACTCAGACTGTTAGGCTTTGCAAGTGTCCTTAAGAGCTGAGCCATCTCTCCAGCCCTTGCTCTTATTTTCTGTTTAACTCTATATTCTCCTATAGCTTTAGTTGTTACATAACATTAATGGTCTTTTCATTTAGATCTCCAGTAGTTTCCTTGCCCCCAAATTCTAGATCTGGACCTGAATAAAGGACACATATATCTAGATACCCCTGTATCTCAGTCTCAACATATCAAAAATTCAATGTATGCAATTTCTTAAACAATTGTTCATTTTTGAAATTCATGTCTTTGTTCATGTGAACACATTGACATAGATTCTCAAGCTTTTTGATTTGGAGTGATTTTGACTTCTTTCTGTCTTACATCCCTTATGTTCAGTCAGTTATCAGATCTTGTCCATCACGCCTCTAAACTCACTATTCTCCTTGAGGCCCAGCTGACCTCACTGCTCTCTACTGTTCCTACTCCTCCTTATCTGGCTCCAGTGTCACTTTTCTGTATCACAAATGTGATCTTGTAATTTCTTTGTTTAAAAGTCCTCAGTGGCAGGCTGGAGAGATGGCTCAGTGGTTAAGGTGCTTACATCCAGAGCCTAAGGACCTAGGTTCAATTTCCCAGTACCCACTTAAAGCCCGATGCACAAAGTAGCACATGTGTCTGGAGTTTGTTTGCAGTGGCTGGAGGCTCTGGTGAGCCCATTCTCTCCTTCTCTCTCTCTCCTTGCAATAAATAAAAAGAAACGTCCCCAGCGGGTCTCCAGTGCGATCAGGCTGTTTTTTTCACATGGCTTTCAAGAGGAGTTAGCTTTTACTTTTTATTCTCCTCTCTGGTTTTTCCAATCCTAGTCGCCAAACGACTTCATTTTTTCTGTATGTTCCATGTTATTTCCTGTTTCTGTGCCTTTGTATATTTTGTCATCTCTGCTTAAATTTCCCCTTTTATCTAGTCTCTATGGCTAATTCCTGTGTGTCCTCTGGATGCAATTTAGATGTCTTTTCTGTGCACCTTCCTTTGTACTTTCGTACACATTATATTTCTAATCTTGTTTCTGTTGTCATTCTGAAGTCATTAAGATTTCTTTTTTTAAAAATATTTTATTTATTCATTTTCAAGCAGAGAGATACAGAGAGAGAGAGAGAGAGAGAGAACACACACCAGGGCCACCACCTTGTGGGTCTGGCTTATGTGGGTCCTGGGGAATTGAACCCAGGGCCTTAGGCACTGGAGGCAAATGCCTTAACTGCTGAGCTATCTCTCCAGCCCAGTCATTAAGATTTCTTTCCTACCAGACTGAGCTTAGAGGTTTGTTGGTGTGTTTGTCCTTGTAGTAACAACCTTCGTGTTGGGCAGGAGCCAGGCTCTCTTTATTGTTCCTGTTGAATTGACTCATAGTATAGTTTTTTGTTTCTTTTTTTTGGGGGGGTTGTTTGGTATTTCAAGATAGGGTCTCTAAGCCGGGCGTGGTGGTGCACGCCTTTAATCCCAGCACTCAGGAGGCAGAGGTAGGAGAATCGCTGTGAGTTTGAGGCCACCCTGAGACTATGGAGTGAATTCCAGGTCAGCTTGGGCTAGAGCGAGACCCTACCTTGAAAAACAAAACAACAACAACAACAACAACAAAGATAGGGTCTCTAGCTTAAGCTGACCTGGAACTCACTATGTAGTCTCAGGGTAGTCTCGAACTCACAGGATCCTCCTACCTCTGCCTCCTGAGTGCTGGGATTAAAGGTGTGAGCCACCATGCCTGGTAATGTGCCTTTTAAGGTGTTTATTTATTTACTTTTGAGGAGAGAGAAGGGAGTGAGAGTGGATGTGCCACGCTTCCAGCCTCTGCAAACAACTCCAGATGTATGCACCACTTTGTGCATCTGGCTTTAGTGGGGAATTGACTCCAGGCCACAGGCTTCTCACGCAAGCGTTAGCTGCTGAGCCATCTCCCAGCCCCCGTTGTAGATATGATTCACTTGTGTTACTCTGGCCTTCAGTTTAGTAACATCTTGTTTCTATTTTTTAAAAATGTTATATATATATATTTTAAATATATTTTTTTATTTGTCAGTAGACAGACAGACACACACACACACACACACACACACACACACACACAGAGAAACTATGAATATGCTAAAGCCTTTTGCCACTGCAAACAAGCCCCAGATGCATGTGCTACTTTGCATCTAGCGTTATATGGTTGCTGGGAAATTGAACCTGGTCAGCAGGCTTTGCAAGTAAGTTCCTTTAACTACTGAGTCATTGCCTCAGCCCTAGTTTTTTTGTTTTTGAAAATAAACACAAGCCGGGCGTGGTGGCGCATGCCTTTAATCCCAGAACTCGGGAGGCAGAGGTAGGAGGATCGCCGTGAGTTCAAGGCCAGCCTGAGACTACATAGTGAATTCCAGGTCAGCCTGAACTAGAGTGAGACCCTACCTCGAAAAACCAAAAAAAAAAAAAAGAAAGAAAAAGAAAAACCTCTGAAAGTCCAAACAAACAACAACCAAAAAAAACCCAGACCAAAAAATATATGTCAACAATAATAGCGCTAGTGTTCATGTGACCTCTCTGTGTACCCCCCTTGTCCCTCCCTGCTTCTTCCCTCTTTTTCCTTCTTGAGACAGTGTCCTGTATAAGCCAGGCTGGTCTTGCAATTCTCCTGCCTCAAACTACTGAGTTCTTTGATTACAGGTATATACTTGTATGCATGCCCTGCATACAACTCGTTACTGCTTTTTTTTGTTTTGTTTTGTTTTTTTAAACTAGGCTTAATTTGAGTTTGGCTTTGTCCCTTATTCTGTCTGAGTTCTATACTGGGAGATATGGGAAATGGAGATATAGCTCATCATATATATATAATATATAATCCTCATTTCATAGCATTAGAAACTTACTGGATTTTTGAGGAAGTCTTCCTTTGCTATAGAAAGGTTGATGTCAGGTGTCTTCCTTGATTGCTCTGTACCTTCCTTACTGATAAAGGGACTCTCTTGAATCCAGAGCCAGCTCATTGATTTGGCTAGTCTAGCTAGCTTGCTTGCCTCAAGGGATTCCTACCTCCAGAGTCTGCCATGCCTGCCTGGTATTTATGTGGATGCTGGGTACCATAGCAAGCACTTGACCAACTGAGCTCTTGCTCCAGCCCTTAGGTACTTTTAAAAAAATGTATTTTTATTTATTTGCAAGCAGAGGAAGAGAATGAGAGGGGCAAGGGGAATGGGTGCTGCAGAGCCTTCTGCCACTGCAAACAACTAACTTTTATGTTATCCCAAGTAATAGTATAGGTTGGATGTGTAGCTTCTGTTCAAGTTAAGATCACTGGGAGCAGCCTAACTTACAGTGGTGGGTTAGTGAGGTGAACTTTGTTAGGGTTATGGGTTAGCCTCATGTGAGATACCACTGCTTGCACATGGGCAAACACATATCCATAGTGTCAATTACTTGAAATGGAAATGATAGCACGTTGGGGTTCTTCACCACCATGAAAGTTGTTTCAGTGTAAAAATGCCAAGTTTAGCTGGTGTGGTGGCATGGGAAGCAGAGGTAGGAGTATTGCTGTGATTTTGAGGCCAGCCTGGGCTAGAGTGAGACCCTACCCCGAAAAAATAACAAAAACAAAAATATGCTAAGCTTAGAAAACACTATATTAAAGTAGTTAATGTTATTAAAACAGGATATTGAAGTGGTCTAGTGATGTTTGCTTCAGTCAGCTCCTTGACCTATACTGGTCGTGCCATGGGGAGTGAATCTGACCTTTTCCCGTGGCCACAGTGCTCGTAGGACTGGGACAGTGGTGAGAAGGGTGGGAGAAAGATGAGACACCGTGCTGTTGAGGAGTTTAGTATGGTAACACTTAACAGTGAGGCCAGTGTCCTGGCATTTGTTAGTTGGCTATGACTTTGGAGGTCTTTTGTCCTCTCTTGACCTCATCAGTAAGTTGTTGTGGTTGGAGTAAATTTCCAAGGGTCTTTCCAGTTTTTGTCTTTTATGGTTCTTTTATTTTATGATTCTTACTCCTTTCTTTTCACTGCCCAGGTATTATCCATGCAGCAGAGGAGAAGGACTGGAAAACTGCATACTCATACTTCTATGAGGCATTTGAGGGCTATGACTCCATTGATAGCCCCAAGGCCATCACGTCTCTGAAGTACATGTTGCTGTGCAAAATCATGCTCAACACGTAGGTACACCTTACCTGGACATAGACCTGTGTGCCGTGGCAGAGACGCTTGGTCAGGAACTGCATGCAGCTAGAGCTGGCTGAGGTAGAGCGGGAGGGCCAGTGGCACTTTGGCAGCTCGTCTTCCAGACCTGGGGAGACAGATTTTTCTTGGGAATTTTCTTGGAGAATTCTCTTCATTCTTCAAATATTCTGTCTCCACAGTGCTGAGCATAGGATAGAGTTTAGGAAATAGTTGATAGGCCAGTGCCAGCCAACTGAGCTACCTAGAATGCTGGTTCTAGGACTGAGATGTTTGAAAACATAGACCAATAGTTTATAAAGAATACTCCAGAGTCTATTGGAAATATGTAAAATTTTCTCCAACAGTACTTGGGGTGTCCTCAAGGGAGGGGGGACCCTCCCCCTGTGGGTGGATGGGTGTGTCCTCTGACAGTGGCCCCATGTCTCGTTGCCAGGGCTCCTCCCTGGTTGGGGCTTTGCTCCTCCTCCAGTGGAAACTTTGAGGGTCCAGGATGTGTGCTTTTGTTCCTGACTGCTGGAGGCTGGAGGGACTGGGTTTTGGGTCTGGCTCCCTTCCTCCCCTCTCTGGTCTTGCTGCTGTCGGGGTCTGGGAGAGGGGGAGGGAGGGTTGGTTT
>PVHP010054050.1:0-10582 GCA_004024765.1 Zapus hudsonius | reverse complement strand
AGTTGGAATAAGTTAGGCTTTGATCTGCTTATCTTATCTTGGGGACAGCTGTGGCCTGCCTAGGGGCTTTGGAGTTTTCAGGATTGCTAAGATTTACAGGGGCCCTCGGACTTTGCCTCAACTTCCTTATCAGGAGGAGACTGTCCCAGAAGCCTGCCAGACTCAGCAAAACCCTACATCCTCCATGCCTCATTAGCAGGGTACCACAAGCAATGTTTGTATTTTTTCTTCCTTCCTTTTCACCTTTCCACCCTTTCTTCTTTTCTTCCTTCCTTCCTTCCTTCCTTCCTTCTTTCCCTTCCTTCCTCCCTCCCTTCTTTCCTTTTTTTCTTTTGTTGAATCTCAAGATGTTTAAATGTTAGCTGCTACTTCATGTGAGCCAATCCTGTACAGGCCAAACAAAATAATCCAGGGACCTTTTCTGTCCAAGGCTACCAGTATGCTATTTGTGATGGAAAGACGAGTTATTTAGAGAGCACATTGAGCCCGTACCCCATGTGGTAACTGAACTACTCAGTGTGTTAGAGGTTCTTTAGTGCCTGGGACAAAGCCTGACACATAGGTGCTCAATAGTGTATAAGTTATAATGGTAGAGACAGTTTGTGTTGTTAAAACCATGGCACTGTTAGCCAGTTATTGTTCATCTGACATTGTCCTTCTTAAATGCACACTGGACCACAGCCAGGGCATGCTGCATTAGCTCTGATATACCGTACAAAAGCCTCCCTCCATAAGGCCTTCCTATCCCTCTATAGCTAGGTGTCCACTCTCCTTACACTCAATTCCCATAGCATCATAAGTTACTTCTCGAATGTAGAGATTGAGTTCACATGAAGAGGTAAAGAATACCAGTAAAGGTAAAGGAAATTATATAGGAATGAATGAATAAGCAATAATATAGATATTTTTGTAATATTTTTGTCCTGCAAAGCAGTAAGTATAAATCTTTCTGTCCCTTTCCTGTTCCCTATCTTGTTCTCTTTCTTGTGCTGGTGATCTAACCCAAGGCCTCGTGCACGTTTGTTTTTTTTTTTTTTTTCTTTTAAGATAAGGTTTTTCTGTATAGTCCAGTCCTCAAACTCAGCAATCCTCTTCCTTCAGCCTCCCAAATTCTGGAATTATAGGTGTGTACCATGATACGTGGCTTACACATCTCTTTTGGTGGGCATACAATATATGAATAGCAAAAAAGAGTTAGGAAAGAAATAGACTTATGTAGGAGCAAATGTTGTATGTACTATTGAAATTTTGTGTTAATTAAGCTTGGAGTGGTGATTTATGCCTTTAATCCCAGCAGTCAGGAGGCTGAGGTAGGAAGACCGGCATGAGTTCCAGGTGAGCCTTGGCTACAGAACCAATTGCTCATCAGCCTGGGCTAGAGTGAGATCCTGCCTTAAAAAAACAAAACTGGGCTCAGTGCTTAAGACGCCTGTCCATAAAATCTAACAACACAAGTTTGATTCCCCAGTACCCATGTGAAGCCAGATGCACAAAGTGGTGTATGCAGCTGGACTTTATTTGCAGTGGCTGGAGGCCCTGGTGCACTCACCCCCAACCCACCCATCTATTTCTTTCTGCTTGCAAATAAATAAATAAAAATAATTTTTAAAAACACAGACAAACCAAAAATAAGTTTGTATTAATTGAAACTGGATTGTTATCAATTAAGATTCAAATGTAATTTCCAAGGCAACCACTAAAAAGTAACTTTAAAAAAAATATGGTCAAAGCTGGGCTTGTTGGCCAGTACTTGGGAGGCAGAGGTAGGAAGATCACCACAAGTTCGAGGCCACCCTGAGACTACATAGTTAGTTCTAAGCCAGATTGGGCCTAGAGTGAGATGCTACCTTGAAACACCAAAATTAATTAATTAATTAATAAAATAAAAGGTCAAAGAACTGAAATTGAAATAGTACACTAGAAAATTTTTAGCACAAAAAGGCAGTAGTGGGGTGGAGAGGCATATAACCTTTTAAAAAGAATAATAGGACTGGAGAGATGCCTCAGTAAAGTGCTTGCCTGCAAAGCCTAACAACCCAGGTTCGATTGCTCGGTACTTACAGTACCTATGTAAAACCGGATGCATAAAGAGGTGCATGCATCTGATAAATAAATAAATATTAATGAAAGAATAATATACATATCCTATCTTATCTGTAACTACTTTGAATATGAATTCACCATCTAATAAAGAGGGTGAGATTAAGCTGGGCATGATGGTGCATACCTTTAATCTCAGCTCTTGGGAGGCAGAGGTAGAAGGATCGCCGTGAGTTGGAGGCTACCTTGAGACTGACTACATAGTGAATTCCAGGTCAGCCTGGAACAGAGCAGCCCCTACCTCAAAAAACAGAAAGGAAAAGAAAAAGGTATCCAGTTTAGTGCTTTCTTCATGAGACAGTTTTTTTTTTTTTTTTTAACTTGGGATCAGTCTAAACCTAGTACTATTTTACATTCCAGGTGGACACTCTACCACTGAACTACATCCCTGTCCCTGAGATTCACTTTGCATTCAAAGATTCACTTTACATTCAAAGATGTAGATATGTTGGCAGTGAAAGAATGGGGAATGATATACCATGCAATAAGTAGCAACAACGGCAACATCAAAAAACTAAATGGGGCTGGAGAGAGGGTTCAGCAGTTAAGAGCAAGCATGAGGACCTGAGGGAGGCCTTTCAGACTCTGAGTTCAATCCCCAGAACACAAACAGCTGAGCATGACCATGCACATCTGTAACTGGAGTCCCTAAAGGAGCGAGACCTGACAATTTCCAGAGCTTCTGGGAAAAAAAAAATCAGTAAGATCCAGGTTGGGTAAGAGACTCTGGCTCAAATAAGAATGAATGGAATAGTGATGGAGTGGGGACACCCAATGTTCTTCCACTCTGGCCACTACAAGTGAGCACACTCTGGCACAGACAAGTACATGAGGCACCGCAAGGGGACACACACATGTATATACCTCTCTCTCTCTCTCTCTCTCTCTCTCTCTCTCTCTCTCTCTCTCTCTCTCTCTCTCACACACACACACACACACACACACACACACACACACACAAGCTAAGACAGAGATCATACAGAATTGACTTTGAAACAAAAAAGTTCCTATGGGTAAAGAAGAGTGCTGTCTGATAAATGGGTCAGTCTAACAGGAAGATGGCATGGCTGTATATGCCCCTGACAGCAGAGCAGCAGAGGCCATGATGGACCAAAAAGCTGGAGGGATTAATAGCTTAAAAAAAGAGCTGGAGTCTTTAAAAGAAGTAGGTCTTCAGGTGTGGTGTGATAAACAAGAACCAACAGTCCTAGTACCCTCTCAAATAAAAGGATCACTGGAGCCCAGTGAGACTCCCTCAAACAAGACACTTCCCTAACTTCTACCTTTACCCTTTAATAAGCCTTTCTTCTTGTCTCCTCGTGTTTTCCCAATTCTCTATCACTAAGACTGCTCTGAAGAAAAGGGCTAGGCTGGCCTCAGAATAGCATTCCTCCTTCCTCAGTCTCCTGAGTACTAGATTGCAGTCATATTCTACCATGCCCAGCTAAAATGAATGACACTTCCTATGTATGTTCATAAAAGCATATCAGAAAAGATTAATTCATCTAAAAAAAGTGTCCTCATAAATCTAGTTAATTAACCTCTGGGTTCTCAAGTGCAGAATGACAATGAGATCCTTCTTGATAGACAGTCGTGGAGATGGACTGGATCCATAAAAGCACTGCATGCCTGACATGTTAGTACCTATTCACTATTGTTATTATCCCCATTTTATAGGAAAAGAAGTTGAGGGACAGTGAGTTGAGAGTTTTAAAGCCAGTAATTGGCAAAGCTAGGATTCAGAGCTGCCTTGTTAGGCTACAGAATCCATGATTGCTGTATGTATCCTGCTGGAATTGTGGGTCTCTTCTTCAGGCAGCTGTGTCTGAGACGCTGGCCCTCTTGCAAAGCCTCCCCAGCAGTCGTGGCCACACAGACATGGAAACAGTACTATTTCTGCCGGTCCGAGCTGGAGTTCCGAGTGGAATCTGGGCGGCCACAGGACTTCATCTCTAAAGCTATTGCTGGACACACAGGTATGAGGTGGGGAATGTCGCAACTATGTCCACTCCCTCTGCCCACTCTCCCTGGTCAAGTCTTATGGAATTTGGTGGACTAGCAAATAACCTAGAAAGTGAGTGCCACTTGAGAATGGGTCATGCTGAATTGTCCTGCATTGTCATTTGGTCCTCACGCTAGTCCCGTGAAGAAGGGAATGTTATGTCTTTTTCAGAGTAAACTGAAATAAAATCTAGAGGTGAGAAATAGCTTAAAGTCTTGTGGCTGGTGGGTGCGTGGTCTGGGAGTAGAATCTGGGCATAGCTGGGAAGGCCTGCAGTTTCCTGTTGTATTGTCCTTTGTGTAAGTGCCCATTGTGTTTCTGAGACTAAGAAAGAGAAGCAGGTTTTCTGCAAACCCTTTTCACCACATTGAGCAGTCAAATCTCAGGCCATTTATGTTTGTGTTCTCTTATAGGACAGGTAGTTCAGCTGGCCTACGTCTCAACCAATGAGTATTGCTTTGATGGAAGGGCTAAATCTGTGGTTTGCACTGTGTCCTCAGATGGTACCCTGCGTGCCTGGGATTTGTGCCAGGTGAGCTGGCCTGTGGGGAGGGAAGCCGGGGTGAGATTGTCCTTGGTCATAGCAAGGCCCTCCCTTTGACTCTATGATCTCATTTCATTATCTTGGAAAATTTCTATAATGGGGAGTGGAAGCCCCATTTTCCAGATGAGGATGTGAGTGCTGCAAGAGGCTTAGTTACAGTGGTAATTAATAAGCCCTGGGTGGACTTGAAATTTGAGGATGACCAGTCTCACAGGGGACATTCTTGGCTTCCTGCTATGCTTTTTGGAACCATATTTTGGCTGTAGTGGTGGGGATGCTTTGGAATGTACCTGGGGTGACAGCTGCAGTGTCATTCCTCACTCTCTTTGCACTCAGGTGTGTGGTCCTCCACACTGGGACTGATGCTGGTCCACTGGGCAGTTTTGCCAAAATGATTACAGTTTTTAGGTTTCCCCTGTGCTACAAACCTGGGCCATTTGATTAACATTTTAAACTTTGTTAGTGCTTGCAGTTAACATAGTTTTCAATTTTAATTTCATATGTTGCTTTCTCATTGCAGCAGCTAAACAAGGTCTGTTTGTGTGTGTGTGTGTGTGTGTGTGTGTGTGTGTGTGTGTGTGTGTGTGTGTGTGTGTGTTTTGGGGGGGATTTTTTTAAGATAATAGGTGTTACTTTGTAACATCAGCTGGCTTGGAGCCTACAACTATCCCCTGATCTTCATGCCTCAGTTTCCCAAGTATGCTGGGATTACAGGTGTGAGCCTCCATGCCCAGATTTTTTTTTATCAAGGTTTTCTTCCATAATAAGTTTTTTGGGCTTATTTTGACCACCTGAATACCCAAATGACAATACACACATTTTGTCTTTGTCTTTTTGTGGTACTTGGGATAGAACTTTTGTTATTGTACATGCTAAACAAGAACTTTTCCACTGAGCTATATCATAGCTAGGTAGGGTATTCATCATTATTATTATGCTACCTTAATAGTTAACTAAGGCTTGGAAAGGGATGATGTCTCTGAAACTTGAACTAAATGGTCTCTGTAAATTCATTTCTGCCTGGGACCACAAATGGGTGACCCCAATCTCCTATAATGGATATTTTCCTAGAGTTTGTAGATTGTGTGACTTTTTTTTTGAGACAAAGGTGTATGTATACCAGGATGACTTTGCACTTACTTGATAGCTAAAGATGACCCTAAACCTCTGATCCTCTTGCCTCACCTCCTGATTGCTGGGATTACAGGTATGTGCTCCATGCCTGATTTAAGCAGTGCCGAGGAGCAAACCCAGGTTTGAAGCATGCTAATCTAGTACTTTACAAACTGAGTCTTATCCCCAGCCCTGTTTCACAATTTTTAATCCTTTAAACAAGCAAATATATTTTAGTGCTTTACTTTGTTTTTATTTTATTTTTTATAGTGCGAGGAATTAAATCCAGAGTTTTGATATTGCTAGGCAAGTGCTATACCATTTAGCCACACTCCCAGTCTGATTGCCCTACTTGTTATATAAGTGTTCCCTTGGCAAGTGGGTGCTCTTCACCCACTGTTCACTAGGTTTGCTGGAAGTAGATGTTGCCTCTGACAAGTGATAGATTCCTTGCAAGTGTACTTAGTGCATAAGAGATCCATAGCAGGGAAGAGAGGAACCACTGGACCAGTGTTCCAGGAGACCCTCTGAGCCTGTGTCCCAGCATTGCCTTGACTCCCTGTGGGATCATTCCTTCAGGGAGAGACCTGACTGCAGGCTGCAATAGGCGGCCATGGGTAGGTTTTAGGGCTTTTAGGGTTCTAGGGTAGTAAAAAGACTTGAGGGCTTGGGCTTTTCTTAATTGTGAAAAGGAAAAAGTCTTCATTTGAACAAAGAGTTTTTCTTGATAGTAAATGTTTTAGGCTTAGCAGGCCAGAATCCCCACAATTAACTATTTACCTCTTGTAACACAAAAGCAGTTGTAGATAATAGATATTAAAAAAACCTGAAAGTCAAGCTTGCTGACCCATGTTAGGTCAACCTGTGTTAAAGTAAGACCCTGCCTCAAAAACAAAACAAAATGAGCGTAACCATATTCCAATAAAACTTTTTTTGTGGAATTACTGTACTTTTCATATATTTTTTTCATATCTATGTTTGTTTAAATAAAAATACAAAACTAGACAGTAAACTGGTATGACTACAGGCTGTAGTGTGCCAAACCTCACTTGTGTTCTTAGTATGGGAACCCTTCATGCCATTCTTTCTGGCTTACAAATCTTAGTATCTTTTTTTGTTGTTGTTTGGTTTTTCAACAAAAAAAAGTAGGGTCTCACTCTAGCCCAGGCTGACCTTGAATTCACTATGTAGTCTCAGGGTGGCCTTGAATTTATGGTGATCCTTCTACCTTTGCCTCCCAAGTGCTGGGATTAAAGGTGTGCTCCACTACGCCTGGCTCTTAATATCTTTCATGAGCAAATCTTCAACCTTATTTTCCTTTTTAAAAAAGTCAATCATTACTGCTGCTTGCACAACTCAAAGCCCACAACCATACCAGTATACCTGCAATCCCACTGAGGAAGTGCAGGGAGGAGGGAAATGTTGGTACCAACATATGATTTTTTTTCATAAAAGTTTCAAGTAAATAAATAAAAATAAAATTAAAATTGAGTCATTAGGGGCTAGGGAAATAGACTTACAGTTAATGGTGCTTGCTTGCAAAGCCTGTCAGCCTGGGTTCAATGCCTCAGTACCCACACAAAACCAGACACTGAGTGGCATGTGTGTTTTGAGTTTGTTCACAGCAGCAAAAGAACCTGGTGCTCGTATACACACACATGAAAATAAATAAAATTATTTTTTATTGTAATTGTTAAAGACCCTATGGTTTGAAAATTTTTGTGCCCCCAAACTTCATATTGAAGCTTAGTTCCCAATATAACAATATTCACTGGTGTACCCTTTGGGAGATGAGGAGTGATGAAGTCTGCTCTCACATGGGGATTTTAAGTATCTTATACATGGGCCTGAAAGATGGGGGCTCACCTGTCTTTACTGCTTTTCTTATGTTTGAGTAGTACAGGGCCATGTCTTTTCCACCTGTGGACTCTATGTATACTGTGAAGTCTGGCACAGAGAAGGTACAGAAAAATGTGTGCAGATTGAATACATGAAAATACTATGTAAATAAATAGACGCCTTTGACTCTTGCCATTTTGTTTCAGGACACAGAGCTCTGGTCCAGCCCTGTCCAGCCTGCTCCTCTTGTGAATGTGGTGACTTATCCTGAGCTGCAGCTGGTTGTCACTGTGGACAACCAAGGGTTGATCAAGGTGTGGAAAGCAGAGAATGGGTGTGAGCTGGCATCCTTCCACTTACCGACCTACTCTTCTGCAATGGAGTCCTGTGGCAACATAGAAAGCCCCTTCCTTCTGGTAAGTGACCTAGCTCCAGGGCCTTTCTTAGGGCCTAGCCACTTCTCAGGTGACTATGTCTGGAGCCAGGCCCTGTCCATGGCAGACCCTGCCACTTGGACTCCTCCTTGTCCACCTTGTAGACTGTAGACTCCTCTATCCTTCAGCTCTGCCTGTCTCTGTGTGTAGCCCCTCATTTTGTGGTGATATCCCACCCTGTGGACTTCATGGAGTCTTGTGATAATGTGCCCTTGCATTCTTGCCTGCAGGTTTGTGCCCTCATCTTTCTTTTACCTGCAGTTTTTCTTCATGTCTAACCTCATTCATGTCTTCATTCTTAAACTCAGTCCTGTTTTGAAGATCTTACTTAGGTTCCACTCATAAATGAGAAGAGCCAGCATGGTGACACACATCTATAATTCCAGCTTCTTGAATGGCTGAGACAGTTCAAGAGTAGCCTGACAACTTGCTGAGAGTCTGTCTCAAAAAAAAAACAAAACAAAAAAAGGTAGAAAAGGGGACAGGGGAGGAAAGAAAAACAACAACAACAACAAAACAAAATAAAACGGGAATGAATTTAGGTTCTAGGCTTTAAACCAAGAGATGCAGAAATCAAGGTGGTGAGCCCATCACTGGGTACTGTTTTTGCCCTGGAGACATTTATTCTGAGAAGCTTGACAAACCTTTGACAACCCAGGGACATAGTTGGGATGCAGGGCAACCACAGACCAACCCTGTAGATTCTTAGGTAGTAGGTAGGCTGAGCCACTGTTGGAGCCTAAGGACAGGGTGTTACACAGGCTGCAGCTCGGGTGCTGGTCACTTGGTACTAAGTGAAAATTCTTCCCTGAGAGTTAATAGCACCCCATGCCTCTGCTTCTATTTTCAAATATCACATTGAACACACTTAAAAATATGTACATGAGATGAGGCCACAGGAGCTGGAACTGGCAGGATAGACAGACAACATAAAGTAAGCCATTGGGTTTTAGACAGAACTGCTGAGAGAGGGGGGGCTCACCTGTCTTTCCTGCTTTTCTTACATTTGGGTAGTTCAGGGCCATGTCTTTTCCACCTGTGGACTCTATGTGTACTGTGAAGTCTGGCACAGAGAAGGTATAGGAAAATGTGTGCAGAAATGTGCTTCTCCCTGTTCAGAGAAGTCCATTTCACAGAGATTTTAAGTCTGTAAAAGTATAAACTAACAGATTCAGAAAAGAACCAAGTGGAAATTCTAGAATGGAAGAACTGCTTAACAAAAAGTGAGAATTTAGTGGTTGAATTGAACAGCTGGGCAGATGACTGAGTCACACAGTGACTAGAGGGGTGAGGAGAGCTAGTAGGCTGCTAGAAATGAGCTGGTTTTTTTTTTTTTCATATTGTTTTTGAGGTAGGGTCTCACTCTAGCCCAGGCTGACCTGGAACTCACTCTGTAGTAGTCCCAAGATCGCCTCAAACTCATAGCACTCTTCCTACCTCTGCCTCCTACTAATATTTACCACTGCTGGAATTAAAGGCGTGCACCACCATGCCCCCCTCTCCCCAGTGTCTGTCTGCCTTTCTTTGTTTCTTTCTTTCTCTCTCTCTCTCTTCTTTCTTTTTTTTCTTTCTTTTTTGACAGGGTCTCCTGTAGCTCAGGCCTGCCTTCAGCTCACTGTGTAGCCAAGGATAACTATTACCTTGGAATCCTCCTGCCTTCACCTCATGAGTGAGTGTTGGGATTATAGGAGTGTACTACAGTGTTTGTTTTACTCAGTCCTGGGAATGGAAACTAGGGTTTTGTGCATGCCAGACAAGCACTCTACCAATGAGTTACATCCTTTGATTCTTAACTTTGGTATAATGGGAATATTACTGAGGTTTTGTGCTATTTTCTTTTTCTTTTTTGTTTTTCGAGGTAGCATCCCCCTGTAGCCCAGGCTGACCTGGAATTCACTATGTAGTCTCAGGCTGGTTTCACAGTGATCCTCCTACCTCTACCTCCCGAGTGCTGGGATTAAATGCACCACCACACTCAGCCCCTTTCTATTTTGATGTCTTTTAATTTGTCCTCCCCCACCATCCATGACAGAATGTAGATGAGCCTTCTGCATTAGACTGACTTGAAAAAACAACTATCTGTTGATTTTTCTCATGCGTGTGTGAGGGGGCTGGGGGGAAAGAAGATGGCAGGACTTCTTACTGCTGAAAACAAATCCTTGTTCCAATTTTTGCATCTGGCTTACATGGTGCCTTGGGAATTTAACCAGGTCAGCTGGCTTTGTAAGTAAGCTCCTTTAACAACTGAGTCATCGTCCTGGCCTCTACACTGACTGCAGCAAGGGTGGCTGGATGACAATGGAATGTTATTCTGAAAGATGCAACTATCAATGAATATTTATTTGGTGTGTGCACACTTGGGCCTCTTGCCTCTGCAAATGAACTCCACACACACACACCACTTTCTGCATCTGGCTTTACATGGATGTAGAGGAATCAAGCCCTGGGCAATCACACTTTGCAAGGAAGTGTGTTTAATCACTGAGCAACCTTCTCTGCCCTTACCTAGCATTTCTGAGACCCTGGATTTGATCTCCATTACCTTCTGTT
>PVHP010054049.1:0-10549 GCA_004024765.1 Zapus hudsonius | reverse complement strand
GAAGAGACAGGATTTCTTCAGTTTTCGTCTGCTATTTCTTGTCTCCTGGCTGGAGAGCCTTAAAGGCCCTGAGAAGCCTGGGTAGTCTTTATTCTTTGTCTTTTCTGGAATAACTGCTTGTCCTATATGGAGAGCTCTGATGCACACAACTGTGTGCATTCCCTTACCTGTAAGAAGCCATGCTGACACCCATGGGTTCCCAGGAGAAAGGTGACATCTTTCATAAGAAACAAACTCATAGGCATGAGTTATTGCTGGCAAAAGGGAATGATAGAGGGTGGGGGATGCATAGGGGAAACTCTGTATCCCATACTACAGGGCAACTCTTGAATGACATTTAAAAATATTTTTTATTCGTTTCAGAGACAGAGTATGATTGTGACAGGGCCTCTTGGACTGCAAACAAATACATGTGCCACTCTCTGTGCTTGGCTTTATATGGATACTTGCCAATCAAACCTGACCTGGCAGGCTTTGCAAGCAAATACTTATGCCCACTGAGATAACATATTACCCCTAGATAACATTTTATAGAAGCAAGTTTGGAAAGAAGGAAAAGAGCAGGGGAGAGTAGATAGACAATCACTAGATGACATAAGATCGAGGAAAGGATTAAGTATACACCTCAGAGGAGGGAACGTGGCCAGAAAGAAGGAAATAAAGACAGAGAAAGTAAGAAATCATCGTTTTGTATAAGTATGTAATTAATGTTCTACAACCTGCTAAACCCTTCCATAGGTTATCCAATTGTTTTTGTTTGTATTTTTTAAGGCAGTATCTCACTCTAGTCCAGGGTGACCTGTAACTCACGCTGGAGTCCTTGGTTGGCCTTGAACTCACGGTGATCCTCCTACTCCTACCTCCCCAGTATTAGGATTAAAGACATGTGCCACCAGATCCGGCTCTACTATCTGATTTTTTTTAATTTAATATTTATTGTCCATAATGAGTTACATTATTTAGTGGGCAAACCATGTGTTGTTATCCCGACTTCCCCAATTCCCCCCCTCCCCATCCCTGATCAGTTGCATATCCTCCTTCGTGGGCTGTCTGTATTAGTCCTTGTGGCAACATCCTTAAGCATCAGGGAAATGCAAATCAAAACCACAATGAGATACCATCTTACTATCTGATTTTTTAACAAGAAGTAAGTACCGTTATTCTAAACTCTTCTTGCAAATTCTGTGTTCCATTTTTAGGAAATAAATCTATACATACATGCTAATAGTAGCTAAACACATACACTCTGCCAAAGGTATGTTTGTTCTTAGTTAACTCTCCAGCCAAGATGGGGCTGACAGAGTATATTATGGTTGATAAGAGCAAATACCAAGCAGATGGCATTTCAAGAGGCTCCTGAGCCCAGACTGCCAAAGAATGGGAAAAGAAGACAAAGGATGGTAATGACAGTCACAGACATCATAAGCCTCAGATTTGAGGCTGATCACCTGACCAGAGAGGCAGGAATGATCTCACCAGAATGAATGAATGTTCCCACCCCCTTCCCCAAGTGTCTCTATTGAGTCTACTGGCTGGAGATGAGATGGTAAGCAGTTTAATGGTACTATCCTGCTGCTCTGGATAAAACACAACTTAAATATATAATTCATGTCTCTACTCATTGCCATTTATGGCAAAGGGTAGCATGGGTTTCAGTGTTCCAGTTACAGTATTAGTTAAGGAATTCTAGAAAAAATTTTTGGGAAATAAAGTCTTAGGACCATACCACCCTGAATGTGACTGATCTCATCTGATCTCAGGAGTTAAACTAACTAGAATTTGGGTAGGAAAAATACAGGCCAATATAGTTGTTAGTCTCCAAAAAAAAAAAAAAAAGAAAAGAAAAGAAATAAAACTAACACCTTCTAGCAGCAAGTAGTAAGTTAGATACCTTTAAAATCTAAGCATATTGAGACTCAATGTTAAATATTGGGCTGTTACATGCATAAGAAAGCACAGTAAAACATTTGGCAAAGATTGTTTTGCTGGGAGTCATGACACTGGTTTCTAGAGCTGGCTCTAGCCCAATCTGCCTGAACGCAGTCAACTTATTAACCACCCTCAGCCACCACCTCCATGCAGTGTGGTCAGCCTTGATCCTGTTACAGATGCAGAAGCACTGACATTTAAACTTCAAGAGCCCCAGGTATGTGTCATTCATGAGGAAGTCTGAGACACACTGAATTCAGAACTCTTGCTAAAATTCTGGAATTGTTTTTATTTAAAATCAAGATCTTAGCCACTGCATTTGCACCCATCAAAAACAATTGCTTTGACCCAAGGGCACTCTGCTCAAGAGATGGCCAAGTCTGGCAACTGGCCAATGTGGATACAGGCAGATGGTGTGGTGCTTTGAATGTAAAGGTCCCCCATAGCCTCATGAGTTTGTCAAGCTACTAAATTCCAAGCGGGAGATTTGTGGAGGCAAAACCTAGCTGGAGGAGGTGTGTCACTGTGGGGGGCGTGGTTCTAGTCCAGCCCCACTTGCCAGAGCTAGAGAGCTCATTCTAGCTCCTCCCTGGTGCTTTGAAGATGTGAAGCCAGCTGTCTGCTCCTACTACGCTTTCTCTCCATGATGAAACTATCCTTCCAACTGATACATTTGGTCTTAGGAATGACAGGCTGACTGTGACAAAGGCTGGCTACTTTGGAGAATGAGCTTGTTTGGGGCTGTTCAGACTCCTGACTTTACCTATAAAAATTTTTAGCAACTATTTTCGTACATGTACATAATATGTTTTGATCTTTATAATCCTCTCCCTTACCTTCTTTTGTCCCTCCTTCCCCCTTTAACTGTACCTTCTCTTCTTCCAACTGGTCTCTCTTTAATTTTGATTTTTTTTTGGGGGGGGGGGGCTCTGTCTCCCTCCTTTCATGTAGTATTTTAAATTCTAAGAGGCAATTTCACTTTTTTTCAAAATTAGTGTGTCACCAGAGACACAGGAGATGAAGCCCAAAGCTGGCTATGGGGACAGGTCCATCCCCAATGACTTTCATGCTTGCTAATTTCTAATGAGCTTCCGAAGTAGCTAGCTGTAATTTGAGGAAGTGTTGCCCCTGTGCAAGCAGAATTCTGGAAGTCGGGCAAAAGAAGGTCAGTCCCAGAGGGAGAAGTGTCTTCGCCTGACTCATAGAGAAACTCACAGAACCAGCAGTACAATGCAAAAGCTCAAGATGTCATCCAAATCAAAATTGCCAAATTCAAGGGAAAATGAACACCTTGCTGAAAGAGGCTGCAGATACAGAAGTACTGGTAGAGTTTAGGATATTCCTATCACCCCAAGAATATTAATATACTAGTTATTTTGATCTGAAGGTGCTTGAAACTCAACAGATTGCAAGAGATGCCTTCTCTAAATGACCCTCATCTGTCTAAAGACAGATACTCTAATTCTTACTAATCAGGAAAGAGGAAACCAGATTCACACCATGACAAGACTAGCTTGTATGTGAACAGATCTCTCATCCATTCATCTGAGGAGCCAATCATTTTTTTTCCTAGAAACTTTTGCTCTCTACTAAGCGAAAACATCCCTACACCCCTCTCCTTTTTCCCTGTTAAGTATGAGCTTTGGTAGACATTGGGGCATTATGATGGTTAATCTCGATTGTCACTTTAATAGAATCTAGAACCATCTAGGAAATCCATCTCTGGGCATTCCCATGAAGGAGTTTATAAATTAGGTTAAATGAGGTTGAAAGACCCACACTAACTTTGGGTAGTACCGTTCCATGGTTAGGGTCTTGGACTTAATGAAAAGGAGAAAGAGGGCTAAGCACCAGTATTCATCATGCCCTGCTCCTTGGTGGTGGATTGAATGTGACCAGCTGCTTCACACTCCTGCCTCCATGCCTGCCCTACCATGGTGGACTGGATTCCCTGGAACTGTCTTGTCAGGTATTTAGTCAAAGCAACAAGATCAATAACTAATACAGACAAGATACTCCAAAATATGGCATCTTAACATTTGAAAAAATAAAAAAGAAGCAGTTGGAAGGCTCATATTCCCATGTTCCTTCCCAGAAGCAGGACATAAAACCAAGCTGACCATCCTCCAACAGGACTGTCATTCCAGAGATGCCTACGCTAGAAGGAAAAGTTCTTGTCTTTGAAGACACTGGGACTTTGTGAATAATACGAACAAACAAACCTTGCCAAATCCCCCCAGTGTATAATCACTAGGTCTTCTGTCTAAATATACATTTCGATGACTATCAACTTCTTATCAAATTTAATATAAAATGCTTCCCTGTTTCTCTGGGTCTCTTCGGAACTCAGTTGTTACTTGTAGCTTATATTAAATAAATGTGTGTGAATGAATATTGCAACGTAATAAAATTGTATAATGTGTCCTATTAATCTGCCTGCTTTCAGGTGTTTCATAGAGCTATCTAGCTAAGACGGAAGGAAGTCTTTCTTGTCTTAGAGTTAGAATAAGAAAAAAGGAGAATGCATTCAAACTTAAAATTCCGGGTGTAAAAACTTTAATAGACATGATGAGCAAATCAACATGAATTTCCAGAAAATGCCTCCTTGGAAAAATAGCCAATTTGCAAGAAAGTGAGAATTTTAAAAATGGAATTTGTTTTTTAATTTTTTTAGAAACATAGTTAATACATTCTTTCCTTCTAGCTCCAAGCTTAAGGATTCATCCAAAGAGAATGTGTTAAAATACTCTACCAGGATGATTTCAGCTTGCTTTTGCTTCCTTTTTAGGCAGACTTTGTTCCCCTTGCTAATTCGGGCATTGTGTGAGCAATCTCTGCTGTTGTTTTGATGGATTCCAATGTTCTTCACTCCTCAGGATGTGCCAGTGCAAAAACCTGCACTTGTCTTCACCACCTTTCCAGCTGGAATGCTGCAGAACTCTAGACTTCCCTGCGAATCTCCAGGCTCGGATGCAGTCTCTCTGGATCACAAATTCTGTACCTGCAGTTTGGAAATGTCTGTCTACTTACCCCTAGCATGGCTTCTTTGTCTGAGTGAATCAGGAAATAATGTAACTACTTTTCCCTTTATTCTCTGGTACAGAACTCAAAGAAAGTGTTCATAGATCCATGCTTACAGCCTGCATGGAAGTTGTTTTCCATGACTCAGAGACCTGTGTTTGTGTTGGACAAAAATTGGGCAGCTCTTTGTAAATATGAACCATTAAATCACTACACTATCATGTTACAAAAAAATTTGTTAATCACAGTGTAATTTTTTTAAATCATAGAAAGCTTTTCTTTCACCTTCAGATAAGACATATAGCTTTTTTGGGGGGGAAGGGACATGAGCGACAACCTCAGGTTTCAATCCTTGCCTTCTACCTTATTCGAAGCACAATCACCATTGTTCGCCACTGCATTCCCCAGGTTAGATGGCCCATGAGCTTCAGGGGATTGTCCTGTCTCTGCCTCCATGTCACTTTAGGCATGCTGGCATTATAGACACCTGCTACAGCATCTGGCTTTACGTGGGATCTGAATGCAGGTACTCATGCTTGCTTTATCCAGTTAGCCATCTCCCCACCCAACAGTATGAATATTTTTAGTGCCTTTTGGAATGAAGACATCGAAAGCTTCTAAGTAACTTCTATTTGTAGAGTCTCAGACTTTGAATTCACCCTAAAACTAAGTAATAGTAACTAATATTGGATAGTTATGGAAATCTGAGTCTTAATAGTTAAGTGATTTTGTAACCATAGATGCTGTGTTCCTCTAGTCCAGTGTATCTACTTTGATACATACAGAGAGAAGTCTCCAGAGGTAAACTAATTGGGGCTATGGATGCACATGGTTTTTCATCTGCTTTAGTACAGTGTATTGTACTCAGCTCCACATTGCTAGAGTGAACATCCAACCAGACACAATTTATGGGAGAAAGGGGTTTATGTCAGACTTACAAAATCCAGAGGAACACCATCAGTGGAGGAAGAAGCTCCCTCCCTTTCATAGATCCAAGCAGAGAAACAACTGCAGCAAGCACACACCAACACCAGCAAGCAGAACCACCAGAGCTCAAACTGCTCTAAACACACATGGTAAGGCTTGACTCAGATCTGACTCAAGCACACCTAGGGCTGGACTCCAAGATCTACCCCCAGTGACATACCCCCTCTAGTAGGCACCTGCCTGCTAGGGGCTAAAGTTGAAAGTCAATCTTAATAAAACACCTGAGCCTACGCAGCCATACATTTAAACTATCACATTCCAACTACCACTCTATGCTTCCTCTGAAATTTAATCATTTTATGACACATTTTGTTTAAAAATTTATGGTGAAAAGATTCCACAATGGCCCCATTGAACTCACCTCACATTCATCTCCTTGAATATAACAGGCACTGTGGTTACGCAGCATACTAGACATTTGCAGACATGGATGACATTGAGATTAGACTCCTTCTTTATAATCAGCAGCCTATGAAACAAAGAGCTGGAATAGCTAGACTTTAAACACTAGTCAGATCTCTGGCCATGGAAGAAGATCTGACTTCCTGACCTGATAGGAAAGTCATTGCTGGATAATATCTAAACCTAGCTCTGGGGGTCCTACACCATATACAATTACTGTATAAGAGACAGCTTTCTAATAATAAAGACTCATACCATTGTTCTGTCCTGTAAGAGGTGATCCAAACAGGCCTGAAACAATCTGGACACAACAAAGTCCATCAGGAAAAGGTACTCATTCTAGAGATTTTATAAAATAGTGAAAAGCCTGCGCTGACTGTAGACCACACAATTATCTCTTTGTCCCTGTCCCCAGTCAATGAAAGTGTGCTCCACTCAGAAATAAACTCTGCTATCTTTTACACTCCACTCTATGTCTCATCTGAATTCTCAATGGTGATCCTAAGGACTGGGAGGACAAGTGGAGTCCAGGCTGCGATCCAGGTGACACTAAGATTTGTTTCTAACCAACAGAAGGTGACAAAGATAATGAAATGTCACTTCATGATTTCATTATGTAAGGGTCTAAATTCTGGGATAAGAGAGATGGCTGGACAGTGAAAGGTATTGCTTGCAAACCTTGACTATGTAGGTTCACTTCCCCAGTACCCACATTAAACCAGAGGCACAAAGTGGTAAATGTGTCTGGAATTCAATTGCAGTGGTAGGAGACTCTGGTATACCCACACTCACTCACTTTTTCTCTCTCTAAAATAAATAAAAAATATTTTAAGAAAGACTAAGTTCTTAAAAACTATAGTTCACGACTATTTTTGTATACTGTACAAAAGAATTAGAAAAGTTCAAAAGTTCTCAGCACAAAGAAATGATGAATATTTTAAGGAGATATGAATGTTAATTCACCTGATGTAATCATTATAAATTGTGTGTATGTGTGTACTAGATTATCCACAAATTTCTCCAATTATATGTCAAAGAGAAATGTGTAATTAAAAGTTTTTTTAACTCCTATACAGCTAAAACAAACTAGCAAAACATGAAAATTAATGTATCATTCACCAACAATTTCTATACAGGAAGTTATTAACTATTATAACAATATAAGGAAACCTTTTGAAGTATTGAGGTTATTATCATAATTATCCTTCTGCTTTGCTATACAATTGAAAATTTACTTAAGAAATGAAACTAACTAAACCAGTCAGTAATGTCATTACAATCATACCATGCCAATATCTATTAAATAGAATTTAAAGTATATATTGATGTTAATATAAAAATTAAAAAAGAGTAGATATTAAGCTAGCAAATATGGTTATATATCTTTATTTTTAGATTTTCTTATAGATGAGAATCTTAAAAACATATTTTTATGAGCCCAAAGGAATGGAGAAAAATAATTTCTTGTTTGAGAGTTTCATATTTGTGTAATAGAAACAATACCATCTTCTGAGGGCTGACTTGAAGAACACATTGGCCTCATCTGTTTTATTTCCCCCAATGAACCTTAACACAAGTTGTAATAACTTTCTAACTTATAAGTTATCTGAATTTTAAAGTTGGCTAACTGAACACAGTATTGATAGATTCTTACTTAAAATGTAACTGTAATAAAACAACTGGTACTTTTATGAATGTAGCTGAACATGATATGAAAATGTGCAAATATCCCAGAATCCTCAGCATTTACGAACCTGCTATGTTCAAGGTATTGAATTGTCCTGCCCTGTCTACTATTACTGTTATATAGTATAATACACTGTAAACTATTCTCCTAATTCAATATTGAACTAGGAGAAAAGAACTTTGCACATTTGAAGTTTCTGACTCAAACATAACTGGAAATAATAAGTATTGAAGACTTAGAATCAAATAATGTAGGAATTGAAGATTTTGAATATGAACCAATTTGACTTCTGCAATTCAAAAATGAATAAACTGAAACTTTGATTGTGATAATGGGTATAAGTTGCTCTATCTTGAAAAAGTTAAGTGAACTCTTCACAGTTGAGAAGCTAGCGTGTCATGCAGCTATGACTCCAATTCAAAAACAACTCTAAAGTTTGGGTGGTTTTGCCCATCACACCATTCTGACTTTCATAAAGGCCATCAGAAGAAAGCATTAGCTTCCAAGGATCCAAGAACAGAAAGCTTTAGAGAGAGAGAAAGGAAAGCCTGGAATGGTGTGTGCTGGGCCTTCACAGAGAAGACAGGAATGAACTTTAGCAAGGTATAACTGTCATCATCTGCTATGGAGAGGGATGCTCTGCCCTGAGAAATTTTGCCGTACTTACAATCCAAGGTGACTTCATGGTTACGTCAATGACTAATCTCTAAGTCTTTAGTCTTAAAAAGGCTGAGGTGGCTTAGAGAGGCACTCCTTGTCTGATTAACATGCAGACCTGTAGAGGTAAGCAGGTGACCCAAGAAGGTGGGCATAAAGTGATGCCTGGCTATTGTTCTTCTTCAGTTACCTGTGAACCCAAGGGAGGAGTCAAGGCTTTGTTTCTTGGTAGCAAAAGCAGCTTTAAATTACCTTTTTCAAACTTGTGAATGATGAAAAAACAGTCTAAAGAGCATTTGCAGGAGTTTATATGAGCATTCAGAAAATCAGTGATAAAACGGGTTTAATAAATTGAGTTTTCAAAATGGGTTAATCCTACATAGGGCAACAAAATCACAATCTTTCAGGGGTCCTTTTTTAGGTTGGTGGTGAGTTTTATTGTTGTTTGGATGAGAAAAATATATACTGATATGTCTACTGGAAAAAATCTAGAATTTATCAGTTTTATAACAATTCAGAGTAATAAAAGAACCCAAGACATCATTCCTCTACAGAAATATTGTCTTCAGGCATTCCTCAGGGTTTTGACAGTTATCTAGCAATTATGCATTTAAAATTATATTTTCTTGACCCTTACTTGAAGTAGAATTCTTTTAGATGCAATTGTAGAGCAGCCTTCTACTAAAGATCCATGTTGAGGGTGGAAGATCTTCTCTATGCTGACGAACTCAGGAGGATGTTGCAGGGGCTCATTTTGATGGTTAACTTGATAGGATTAAGAAAAGCTTAGGACATTAACGAGGCACACCTTTCAGTGTGCCTGTAATGATGTTTCCAGAGAAGATTTACTGAGAAAAAGAACTTGCCCTGAATGTAGACAGCACCACCGCATTATCTGGTGGCCCAGACTGAGTCGACAGAAAACAAGGTCAATGGTGTTGCCCTGTCCTACCAGCGCAGGTGACAGCCTTGGAAACTCATGGCAGCACTGGAAAAGCAGAAGGACCGACCGAGGGAAGAGACAATGAGGACCCCCTGAACAGCTCCAGAACACCTCACCCAGCATTCCACAGCCATCCCTCCTCCATCAGCCGGCACCATGAACAGAACTTGCTGGAAGCCCAGCCAGCTGAGACAAGCCCATAGGAAACAATCTCCACAATGTGGAGTACATAATCTCCACAACTCAAAGTAGACGAGATCATCAGCAGGCATTACTCCCCTAGGTCTCATGATCTCCCCCCACAAAGGCTTTTTGACTAAGTCTTTAGTACCAGGCAGGAATTCCCTGCTGTGGAGTGGGCCTCTAGTCCAATTGGAGAGCAGTTGCAAAATTTTATTTTTAAACATTGACTCTTCACTCCTTTTTCTATTCTCCTTCTGTCTTTACCATACTTCTCACTTGTACTCTCTTTAATAAAAATTTTTATTGGCAGCTTTCTTACCTGTACATGATGCATTTTGATCATCATCTCCTCATATTACTTTCTTTTGTTCCCTCTTCCCATCTCCCTGTCACTGAACCCTTTCTTCTTTCCAACTGACCCTGCTTCTATTTTCTTGTCATGTTTTCGCCCTCTCCACCATCCATGTGGACATGCTGATGAGCCCAATGTTGTGCAGGTGATGACAGCCGCTTTGTGTCCAGAAGACAATGTTCCAAAGGACTCCTCCTATCCCTGGGCCCTTACATTCCTTCCAGTCTCCTCTGAGCCTTCGAGGGTGGGACAGAGATGTTTCATTTAGTGCTAAGCACTCAACTGTCACTCATTCTCAGCACCTTGATGAGCTCTGAGTCTCCCTGACAATCACTGCCATCTATAAAAAGAAGCTTCTCTCTCTTTTTCAGATGGTGGAAACCACTGG
>PVHP010054048.1:0-10575 GCA_004024765.1 Zapus hudsonius | reverse complement strand
ATGAGGGGAATGACCTGGACATGGATAGCATCTAGGGGCTGTGGGGAAGCATTCGGTTGGGATTCCATTTTGACATCATCACCACTATGAAGGAAGGTCTCAAGAACCAGAACTCCAGGGCTGGAGAGATGGCTCAGCGGTTAAGGCATTTACCTCTAGTGCCTAAGGCCCCGGGTTCAATTCCCCAGAACCCACATAAGCCAGACCCACAATGTGGTGGCCCTGGTGCACTCTCTCTGTCTCTCTCTCTTTCTCTCTCTCTGCTTGAAAATGAATAAGTAAAATATTTTTAAAAATTAAAAACAAAGAACCAGAACTCCAAAGGACAGAAGTGTGTGTGTGTGTGTGTGTGTGTGTGTGTGTGTGTGTGTGTGTGTATGTGTGTGTGCTGATGGCGGGCTGAGCACACGGGGTTTGCTCCCAACCCGCCACACTGTCAGCTGGGGGTTTCTTTGCTTAGTCTCAACTGCTAACTTTCAAGATGCAAAACTTCCAGGGGCAGCAAAGGACTCCCAGGACGTGAATTCTCTCTTTTCTCCAATATTTATTTTCTGGGGATCAAATTACCCCGTGTTAGATGGGGACTTCAGGGGCATCTGGTGTCATGGACTGAGCAGCCAGAAGACTCTGGCTCTACAGTCTGCATCCAGCATTGTGGTGGTTTGAATCAGGTGTTTTGAATGCTTGGTCCCCAGCTGGTGGCACTTTGGGAGGTGGAGCCTTGCTGGAGGAGGTGTTCTTCTGGGGTTAGTCTTGGGGTTGTTACACTTCCGTTTCTCCCTCGCCAGAGCTCGGCTCACTCCTTTGCTGCCATTTTCCAGCTGCTGTGGTAATATGGTGGTGTCCAGCCTCTGCTCTACCATCAAGAAGCTGCCCTTGAGACTGTAGGCCCAGACAAACTCTTTCCTCCCATCAGCGGTTTTGGGTTGGGTGTTTTGTCACAGCAACATGAAGGAAACTACCAGAAGCATTGTGGACTGAGAAGCTGGCGGGTTCTCCAACTCTCCAGCCTGAGTACAGCTATTGCTGAACTATCCAGCCCATATCCTGTAAACTAATCTAATAAATTCCCTTTGTGATACATATTCATTCTATTGGTTTATTCATCTAAGAGGAGCCCAACTATCACAGCTTGGGTCTCTTCCTCAACTCCACCCCGCACCCAGCGTACAGAAGGAAGCTATTTTAATAGTGCATCATTAGAACTGTTAGTTGAATCAATTAATGCCTCTGCCTTCGTCTTCCTGCTTTGAATTCAGATCATCTATATAGAAAGAATTCGGTGGAGGCTTACTTTGAATTTTATTAGTCGAATAGTAAGAGTTCTAAAATGAAAAGACACGTTTTTCAGGTGGCTGAAGCAATTATGCTTTTATGTAAATAATCAATGAGTATCTCAAAATTGCTCATCAAAGTAGCTGTTTTAGAATTCCTAACATGGAGTTGAAGGACATTATTATTCATTTTGCTTCTGAAAAGTAAAAATGCAAAGGAAATTTTTTAAAAAGTCATTCCAATTATAAACCAAAACACTGAACTCAAACTTGTGATAGATTCATAGAGTTCTTATGATGTCCAGAAAGACAAAGCCTGAAATTCATCAGCAACCTTCTTGTCATTGGCTGAATCATGGCTTCTTATCATTGGCTGAATCAATCATGGCCTCCAGAAGATATCCAAGTCCAAATCCCTTATATGATTGGAGGGATTTGTTAACTGCAATTAAGGCTCTTCAGGCAGTGTATGATGAAGCCCAGCTGCAATCCCAGTGTTCAAGAGGCCGAGGTAGGAGGATTGCAAATTCTAGGATTACCTAACAAGGCGAAATCAAGAAATAGAAAGAGCTGAGCATGGTGGCTCATGCCTTTAATCCCAGCACTCGGGAGGCAGAGGTAGGAGGATCACCATGAGTTTGAGGCCACCCTGAGACTACCTAGTGAATTCCAGGTCAGCCTGGGCTAGAGCGAGACCCTACCTCAAAAATAACTGAAAACAAATAAACAAACCAACAAATGAAATAGGAAGGAAGGAAAGGAAGGAAGGAAGGAAGGAAGGAAGGAAGGAAGGAAGGAAAAAAGAAAGAAGGAAGGAAAAAAGTTAGAGAAAGAGAAAGAATATTGATTTTCGGGGAGGGGATCCTAAGTATAGTCACGAGGGTCTTTATAGGAGGGAAGCAGAGAAAAATCTCACTGTAGACAGAACATAGAAGTGGTGATTGGCCCCAACAGAGAGGAATTTGAAGATGCCACAGACTTTGAAGATGGAGGGAGAGGCTGTGTTAAAAATAAAAAAGATTTAAGGAAATAAAATTTGAAAATAAAATAAGAAACTGCCAAGAACAATGAGGGTAGCTTGCTGTTTCCTTTCTCCAATAAGCAAAAACAATAATGAAATTAATTTTTCAAAAAAATTCCATAGACCTTACAAATATAATTGTTCAGCCAAACTTGAATCGATGAGTTAAACAGAAAGTTGAATTCAAAATAATTCTTTTGCAACATGGGAGAGAGACTTGACGAATCCACTTGAGATTTATTACAGATAAACGAGGAGTTGGGATGTGCAAAAAGAGAGACAGGTGTGGAGAAGACAATGACAGGTTTTAGTGTGACAGTAACTGCAGACCCAGGGGAGAGAGTAGAGAGAGTGAGGAAAGGACAATCATTGAAGAGAGAGATAATAGCTGAGTGTTTTCCAGAAGGGATAAAAGATTTCAATTCATGGAGAGAGAACATGCCAAGAGTATGAGGCAGGAGAGAGAAAGCCACACGTGGACAAATGACAGAAAGTTTAGAACACCAGGAGCCAGAACAATGCTAATTAGGCCGAGAGCCGCACATTTTGTCAGTAATAATGGGAGTTGGGAATCAAAGGAATAATACCTTCAAAGATATTCTCAGGATGACACACACTTCACCAAGGCTTTGAATCTTCTATAATTCCACCATCTGTCATGGATGAGTGAGGGTAGATATTTTCCAGTGAATAAAAACTGAGTTTATCCCCAGTGGTTCTTTACACAAGAATTTTAAAAGCCCCCCCCCCTCTGGAGAGGATAATAACCTATAAGGAATGTCTAACAAACTGTCAGATTTCAAAACAGCTGTTCCCCTCTATTCCCTCTCTGAAGCTCAGCACATGACACCCCGAACGTGACCAGATCTGGGCTTTTGGAGGCCCCACCATTCTAGAAATAAACTGACTCAAGGTTCCAGGGCTACAGGAGTGTGATGGTTAGGTTCTGTTGTCAACTTGGATCTTTTTAATCATCTTGGGTGGGTCTCTGCGGATGTTCATAGGAAAGCAGCCTCTCAGCAGGGGGCAGGATGTAAAGAAGCTCACAGAAGATAGAATTAAACATCCTTTCCTGTGTGGGCCATGCAGGAAGGAAATTCCAGAGACTCAGGAAGCCATTAAGTCTGGGATAGGGTTGTAAGACCCCACCCTAAGGCTATATAAAGGGGAAGAAATTCTCTCCTAGGCCCTCCTGCCTGTTCCCTGTTTGCTATTATGTGTGTGGTGTAGGTGATGGGTTTTTCTCTCTGCTTGGACCTGTGCAAAAGGGCCAGCCTCTTTCGCTGTTATGGAACTTCCCCTCAATCTATAGTTTCAATAAATACTTTCCTCCCCCAAATTGCCTGGTTTGAAGATTCATCCCAGCAGCGTGTGGCTGACTGCGACAAGGAGGGGACATCATCTCTTCCCAGGCACCAGCCGCACGCCTCACGCAAGGCCCATCCAAGGCCCATCGTCACAGTGCAATATCCCCTCCACTGTGGCCAACACTTAAACTTCCTCCCTCTCTGTACTCAAGGTTCCAAAACCTCTTTCCTTCAGCTTCAGACCCCCACCCCTACCTTCTTTCATTCGTCATTAAATTAAATCTTGAGCCTAAGAAACCACACTTTGCCTCTGGTCCTCTGCTCTCAAGACCAAACCTTATAGAAGCAATAAGGAACCCTTGTGTAAAAAAAAATGCTGGGAAAAAAACCCCACACGTAATGATAAAGCTTTTAACAAGTGGGCTGGAGAAATGACTCAGTGTTCAAAGGTGCTTAATGGCAAACCTTGGGAGCTTGGGCTGGCTGGGATTCGATTGACCAGTATCCTCTCCCCTCCCCTCTCCTCCCCTCCCCCTTCTCTACCTTCCCCTCTCCTCTCCCCTCTCCTCCCATCCCCTCCCCTCTCTGCTTGTTAATAAATAAAATGCAAAATGCACCATGCCAGATGCACAGAGGTGAACACGTGTCTGGAGTGTTTGCTGCACAACCATTCATTCTCTCTCTCTCTCTCTCTCTCTCTCTCTCTCTGCTTGCAAATAAAAATTATATTGTATGTATGTGTCTTGTATCCATACTAAGAAGGCTATGATATACTTTAAAAAAAGAAATAAATGTATAATATAGGGACTGGAGAGATGGCTCAGTGCGTCAAGGTGCTTGCTTGCAAAGCCTGCTCGCTGGGATTCACTTTTCCAGTCACCCATGTAAAGCCAAGATGAATGTTGGTTTGCAACAAGAGACCCTGGTGCACCCATAAGCACACACGAGCATGCACACACACACACACACACACTCACACACACACACACACAAATAAATAACTTTAAAAGTTGTATAATATAATAATATCTAAAAGACAGAATGGGTCTGTAAGCATAGCTCAGTGGTAGTGCCTTTGCGTAGCATGTGTGAGGCTTTGGGTTTAATATCACACACACACACACACACACACACACACTGTGAAAATGGGTATCATAAGTTGTCGGTCAAAAACAATGTTTTAAACCTCTTTACTCCTCAGAAGGGGCAGTAAGACATTAGCTTTTGATTCATTACCTTAGACACAATGTGCAATGTTAAGGGGACGGAATAAAAGAACAGAAATGCGGATTAACAAGCCAGCCAGGAGAAGGGAAGAAAGAAAACAAAGAAACAAAAAGGACATCACTAAATTTAAAAACAAAAGCTCATTATAAAGAAAACAGTCATAACAAAAATATGGAACAAAATCCAGATATCGTAGAAATAATGATTTTTGGTGTGTGTGTGTTTTCGGGTACATGTGAGCAATGTATACACCCCATGTGCATGTGTGCGGAGGCCGGAGGAACACACCAAGTGCCTCTGTTCACTGGTCTTTGTCTCATTTTCTCATTTCCTTGACCCAAGTGTCTGTCCCTGAAGGCGGAGCTTGCCATTCTTCAGTTAAACTAGCTCACCGAGGAGCCCGGGCTCCTGTCTCCTTCCCGCTCAGCACTGTGAATCTTATGAATGCTCCTAGTGGCTTTTGACTCGGGTGCCGGGATGGAACTCAGGTCCTGGTGGCTGCACAGCAAATGCTCTTACTGAGTCATTTCCACACCCTATGATGACTTTTTTTCTTAAATATATATTTATTGTCCATAATGAGCTAATTATTTAGTGGGCAAACAATGAGTTGTTATCCCCAATTCCCCAATGCCCCCCTCCCCATCCCCAATCAGCTGGATATCCTCCTCCATGGTCCGTCTGGATCAGTCCTTGTGGCAGGGGACCCTGGATAGCCTAGTACTCAGCCCAGTCCTCCTGGCCCAAGTGTGTTGTTACTGAGGGGTGCCATGCCTCTGGATAGTCTCCCCCACCATGGCTCTCACAATCTTTCCGCCCCCTCTTCCACTCAGTTCCCTGAGTCATGATGGGTGAGTATTAAGGCTGCTTTAAGGTTGTGAGTTTAGGGGTCTTTGTGTCAAAGATCGTTGGTTTCTGTCTCACTGGCTTATCCTGTGTTGATTGAATGTCCGTGGCTGTGGGTCCCTTGTTCATCCCGTCATTTTCTGTGGGGTTCCATTTGGATCCTCCACGATATGACTGTAGTGGCTTCTCTCTTGCTAGAATCTCAGGTATCGGCCTATGGTCGGTTGGTAGGGTTAGATGGGCCCCAGCTCTCCCGCTGCATCCTGAAAAATACAAGCACAATCTCCATCGGAGAGTGAGATCAGTGTAGGTTAACAAATATACACATTTCTGGTTTAACTAGATTCTATTTTTAGTAGCCTCCCCGTCAATCGCTCCCACAGTGCATCTTGTCTTGGGAGCCCAAGAGTACGGGATCTGGTGCCTATCACCCTGAATCCCAAGTTCCAGACAAGGGGTCCCCCTCACTAAGTGGAAAATTGGCCGAATTTGAAAGCGGTTGATTGTATGACGACTTTTTTAAAAGTGAGTCACTCATATAACTCGTGAGAGGGAGAGATTTTTGTCAGATTGGAAAAAACAAAAGGAATCGTGTATCACAGATAATATTTCATTATTTTTAGAACACAAGAAAAAATAGTAGTACCTAGGTGTTCAACATATAGTTCTTAAAACCTTAGCTATTTTTAAATATTTATTTATTTATTTTCAAGGAGAGAGAGAATGAGAATGGGTGTACCAGGGCCTGGTCCCACCACAAACAAACTCCAGGCACATGTGCCACTTGGTGCATCTGGCTTTATGTGGATACAGGGGAATCAAACCCAGGCCATCCGGCTTTACAATTAAACACCATCAACAGCTGAGCCATCTCTCCAGCCCAAGAGTTATTTCTTTATATAATTACACATACCTTAGGCTTGTGAGATTTCTCTATGCATCAAGGAATGTAGCAAAGTTCCAACATCACGCGGCCCTTTACAAATATGCAGAGGCTGAAGAGATGGCTCAGCAATTAAAGATGTTTGATTGCAAAATCTGACGGCCTGGGCTTGATTCTTTAATACCCACATAAAGCCAACAAATGGCGCAGGAATCTGGAGTTTGTTTGCAGTGGCAAAAAGCCCTGGCCCGCCCATTCTCTCTTCTCTCTTTCTCTCTCTCCTTACAAATAAATAATAAGATACAGATATGCATCATTTTTAACATGTTTGCTCCATGAATCATTTTTTTAAAGAATAAGACATAACCCCCTATGAGAGTTACATGAAACTTACCGAAGCTTGTGATGGTGTATTCTATTCTGTTTTGAGTTCTTGCCAACCAGGTGAAGAGACACATTATTTTGCTAAGACAGCTCAGTAATTGGTGGGGAGGCCAGCGTTAACATGCTCTCTGTTTGCGATTATCTATTGTATTTTAAAATAGTTTTCGTGAATGTTTCTTCTTTTCGGATGATCTCAGTGAAGAGCATCGGACAAACCCCTGGAGAATCTACTGGAGGCCATGAAAGGCCGGAACTGATACCAGAAGAGAATCTACAAGCTAGGGATCCCTGTAATTTTGGGGGTACGTGTAAACCTGACTGGAGGAAACAGGTTACTTTAGATAGAAGTCCTGGGTGGTTTCCTATAAGAAGCTGCATTTATGTTCCACCTCCTCCCAAAACTCAGGCTGCGCTAGAGGACAGTGAAACTAATGGACATTTCACATTCCAGGATATTTTTTTTCATCCTACCTTTTCCCCACAAAGGAGCAGAGTGTATTTCTAACATGTAATTTCTCTCAAAGTGAAAAGAGGCATAAAGATTATGGAAAATATCTACCGAATAGAGCTATCACTCCAGTCCAAAGGTCCTAACCTTTCCCATACCTTCGGGAGAGTTTTTAAACCAGATGCCCACACAGCTCCAGTAGCAATCACATGGGAACGCCTGTGGGTGGTGGGCGGGCAGCTGAGCGCAGTCTGAAAGATCCCCAGGTGTGTGGCAGTTTCCGGCCTGGGCTTCTTAGTACGTCATGTTCATGGTCTGTCTGCATATTGCCAGCCGGGCTGCTGACACTCACTGACACTCGCCTTCCTCCCCAGAATCCACCCTGGCAGCTGCCCTTTCCCTATTCTGAAGCCTCCAGATAATTCTCCCATGCGTGCAATGTTCAGAGCCCCTGGGTTGGCCAGAGGGTGTATGAGTACAAAGGAGACGGGTTTATTTTTAATGGTTGCTTTCTTGGCATACGGTCATAAAACTGGCGGAGTCTCTTGCTAGCCAAAGTAACTGAACACCACACACATATACCACATTCAGGCAAAACGGTTTTTGTCATCCACAGTGTAAGCTTACCCTCCTAGGTCTCTAATAACTGCTTGAACCTTCTTACAGGGAACATGGAATGACACCACAGGTCACAAGTCTGCAAACAGTCCACCGTAAATGAGAGAGAGAGAGAGAGAGAGAGAGAGAGAGAGAGAGAGAGAGAGAGAGAGAGAGAGAGAGAGAGAGGTGTGCCAGGGCCTCCAGCCACTGCAAATAAACTCCATACACATGCACCATCTGGCTTTACATAGTGTGATGGTTAGGTTTTGTTGTCCACTTGACCTTTTTAATTATCTTGGGAGGGTCTCTGAGGATGTTTACAGGAAGGCAGCCTCTCAGCAAGGGCAGGATGTAAAGAAGTTCAGAGAAGCTGTAAGTAAACATCCTTTCCTGTGTGGGCCATGCAGGAAGGAAATTCCAGAGACTCAGGAAACCCTTAAGTCTGGGGAAGGGTTGTAAGACCCCCCACTCTAAGGCTATATAAAGGGGAAGAAATTCTCTCCTTGGTGTGCCCCCCCCACCCCTCCTGCCTGTTTGCTGTTCTGTGTGTGTGGTGTAGGTGATGGATTTCTCTCTCTGCTCGGACCTGTGAAAGAGGACCATCCTATTTGGCTGTTACGGAACTTCCCCTCAATCTGTAGTTTCAATAAATACTTTCCTCCCCCAAACTGTGCCTGGTTTGAAGATTCATCCCAGCGGCGTGTGGCTGACCGCAACACATGGGTACTGGGGAATTGAACTCGGGTCCTTCTGCTTTGCAGGCAAATGCCTTAACTGTTAAGCCATCTCTCCAGCCCTCCTGTTGTAGTTTCTAAGAGAAAGTCAAGGCCCCAGGCTGCAGGTGGGGAGTCTGCTGGGTGAGGAGCAGCATGACAAATGATGAGAAAAGAAAGCCTGGCACCTCACTACAGTGTTGTTACTTACAGTCACTTTCTTGTTGCTGGGACAAAGCACAGACCAAAAGCAGCTGATGGGACCCAAGTTTTATTGTGGCTTACAGAGCTCCATGATGGCAGGGGAAAGCATGGCATGAGCAGAGTGTGGACATCATCTCTGCCACAGCAGGTGGACAGCAGCAGCAAGAGAGTAAGCCAGGCTCTGGCAAGGGGGAGCTGGATATAACACCCCTAAGACCACCTTCAGTGACACACCTCCTCCAGCAAGGCTCCACCTCCCAAATGGCCACCAGCTGGGGACCAAACAATCAGAATGCATAAGTTTATAGGGACAACTGATTCAAGCCACCACAAGTTTCAAGATGGAAAATCCCATTGTGTGACTTTTCCTGAGGATGTCTGTTTACTTCAGCCCCCATCTCATAACAGACTAAAGAGAGGATCCCACCCAAGTCTAGTATAGTGAACTAATGAGTTTATTGGGGTTACTTAGAGGAGCGAGGGTGACTCACGCAAAAGCCCAGCTCAGCAAGGGAATCCACTCAGGAGAGCTGCATCCCTGGTTCTCTCTGAATCACATGCAGTCAGAACCACTGGATAGCCCCCTCCCTTGCCAAGTTCATTGCTTATGTAACCCAGAGCTGACTTGTGGGTCTACTGTCTGAGCTTCACTAACTTTAAGAACCTCCTTCCTGTCTCCAGGAGGGAATATTTCAATTCCGAGGAAGCAGTTATACAACTCAGACTCCCAACCTCAGATTTCTTATGAGATTAGAAATAATCATTTTCTACCAGGAAATGTTAATGTTATCTCCCCCCCCTTCCACTACACAGACACACACCCAATAACACACAGTACTGGTTGATGAGGGCAGAAACAAATGTGCTCCCATTTATAGAGCTCATAAGCATGGTGTAGTGTATCATAAAGTGTGTGTGTGTGTGTGTGTGTGTGTGTGTGTGTGTGTGTGTGCGCGCGCGCGTGTGTGCTTTGTACAAAAAGCAGAAGAATCTAGGTTGGAAATCTTGAAAGTCCTTGGTATTAAAAGGTCTCGCTTTGAACTGCTCCCCCATAAAGATGGCTTTTTTCTCAGTTGGCATCTCATTGCATTGGTGACTTCATGGCTCTAGAATTCCAGAAGCTTCTGCATCGTGTGCTGCTTCCAAGGGGACAGTCTTGAAAGGAAATCCATTATAGAGTATTCATTTTAGGCCAGTCACGTTTCAGGGAGGCAAGGGAGAGCTTAAGCTGGATAAGTGTGCCCACCGAGAACCGCAGGTACTTGGGAACACAGCTAGGGACCCGCAGGCTTGGATCACCCCTGACTACCTGGAATGAACCATCCACTGGCACCCTGGTCTTCTTTTCAAAGGCAAATGACATGTTCCTCTTCTGTTTTGGGAATCCACACTTGCACTTAACATTTAAATGTAAGGAACCGGTTCCTGAATAAAAAAGGCAAGTGAGGCATCTCTTATTTAAAGCGCTCTCCCGAACTGCTATAAACGTGAAGGGTGGAGTGGACGGGCTTGCTGGAGATTCCTGGTCGTGGGGATGTGGGCAGGTGTATCAAGGATGACCTTACAACTAGACTTTGATATTTCACGTTGTGCCTCAGGACCCCCCCCCAAACAAACAAGACCAAACCCACGAGCTGCCTTTTAATCAAAGGATGTCTGTCTGTCTGT
>PVHP010054047.1:0-10163 GCA_004024765.1 Zapus hudsonius | reverse complement strand
ATGAATAAATAAAATATTTTTAAAAAAAGAAGCTGAGACAGGGGTATCTGAGTTCAAGGGTAGCCTGAGCAACTTAGCGAGACCCCATTCTGAACAAAAAAATGGGGGAAGCTGGTAAGAGTGTTTGCCATGCAGAGATGAGGGCCTGATCATCACTGAGTTCAATTCAGCAGCACCCATTTAAACAGCTGGGTGTAGCACACACACCTGGAACCCCAGTCCTGTGGTGAGCAGACAGGACAATCACTGTTAACCAGTCTAACTCCAAACCAGCCTGTTCTGGGTTCAGTGAGGGATTCGCTCAAGGAAACAAATGGATGAACCACAGAGGAAGGACATTTAATAATGGTCTCCTCTGACCTCTGTGTATGCACATGGGGTGTGCACACCTGCACACACTACACACACGCACCATGTATACTACACACACACATACACACACAAAGAAATTTTTAAATTTTTACTAATTATTTACTTGAAAGCAGAAAGGGGAAGGAGATAGAGAGAGAGAAAGAAAGAAGAGAGAGAGAGAGAGAGAGAGAGAGAATGGGCATGCAAGGCCTCTTGCCACTGCAAACAAACTCCAGATGCATGCGCCACTTTGTGTATCTGGCTTTACATGGGTACTGGGCAATCAAACCAGAGCCAGTAGGCTTTGCAGGCAAGCACCTTTAACCGATGAGCCATCTTTCTGCCCAATAAAAACTTTTTTTTTCTATTTTTTTTTTTGGTGTTTGTTTCAAGGTAGGGTCTCACTCTAGCCCAGGCTGACCTGGAACTCACTCTGTAATCCCAGGCTGGCCTCGAACTCACAGAGATCCTCCTACCTCTGTCTTCTGAGTGCTGGGATTAATGGCGAGTGCCTGGCAGACATTTTTTTTTAAAGGCTAGGGATGGAGCTCAGTGGCAGAGTGCTTGGCCAGGGGTCTCCTCCTGGGCGCCTTCTCTGGTGCTAATGGAAGTGTGAATGAGGAGGGTATCATACACAGTCCAGCGCCCAGGATGGAGCCAGGCCCAGCACCCTACCCTATTCTGTCAGTCACATGAACCACATTACCAAGCCAAGGCCCTACAGGCACCCAGCCAGGGGCACAGGTGAACCTTGGGAAGAGAATGCCATGAGGAACAAAGACAGCCTGTCACAGGGTCAATGGGCTCCAGCTTGGACCTGCCCAAGGGTGGATATTGTTGCACTCAGGTGAGGCAACCAAGGCTTGGTGACTTCTACAGAGTCAAGGGCAAGAGATTCCATGCCCTCACCTGCTGCAGCACCAGACAGACATACAGGTGCCTGTGTGTCTTCTGGGCGTGCTTCTGGGTGATCAATGGAGCCTCTGGGTGTGCCTGTGAGGGGTTCTCTTGATTAGGTTAATCTGTGGGCAGCACCTTTCCATGGGTTGGGGGTCCCAGACTGAATAAAACGGAGAAAGTTGACTAATAAGCAATACTTAATCTCTTTGCTTTCTCACCATGTTGGAAAGTGACCACCTGACTCAAGTTACCACGATGCCTTCACCCTGATGAACTCAGGCTGAAATAAACCTTTGCTTCCTTAAGTTACTCTGATCAGGTATTTTGTCCCAGCAACAAGAAATGGGGTGTGCACACCTGTCACGTCAGAGAGAGATAAGACAGCCATCCTAACCATGGCTCCCAACAATGACAAAGGTGAGTGTCCTCCGTACCTGGACCAGGAGGTAGATAGATTGGGCCTCTGGGAAGACTGAGCTTCTGGAAGCAACCACAGAAGTCACTGGGCCTCTGGGAAGACTGAGCTTCCTGGAAGCAACCACAGAAGTCACCAGATACCATCCAAGGTCAAGACACCCTAACTCAGAAGTTTGTATGCAGAGCCGGGACCTTGAATGTCATACACCAGCCTCTTGCCCCAGTGTCCCCTCAGCTGGCCCTGAGCCAGGATCACGCCCCAGGATTCTAACATCTGTTCCTGATTCTCCTCAGTTGCAAGGTCAAGGCTGGTACAGATGGGCCTTCACCATCAAGGCTTATACCCAGAGGTAGGCAGCAGGTTCCCTGCCAGGGAGCCCCAATTCCTGTGGGGTCCAGACGCACTACCGTGGAGTAGAGCCGCCAGTGGGAGCTGGAGGGACTTGAGCATTCTGAGGAGAAACTTCGAATATGGTGGCTCCCATCTTTGGCCAGAATGCAGAACATATGTGCAGTCACCGTAAAGAAACCGCATGGCTTAAAACAATACATATGCTCAATCAGCATCAATGGGATTCCGGGACTGAAGTCAGCGAGTGGGCAGTGCAGGTTCCTTCCTGAGGCTTCTGGAGAGTCCTTAGAAGCCATCAGAGTCCCTTGGCTCCTGACCTCTTCCCCCACACCTTTATGCTGCATGGTCCCAACCTCTGCTTCCACTTCCACATCTCCCTCTCCCTCTCCCAAGGACCTGCTGTGACCTAGACCACCCAGGTGGTCTGGGATCACCCCCAACTTGGACATCCTTAGCTACATCTGCAAAGTTCTTTTGCCACGGGAGAGGACAAAGCCGTAGGTTCAGGCCTTAGGATGTGGATGTTTTCAGGACCCACTGTGTGGAGAAACCCCCCTTGACAGAGCCATTGATCCAGACCCCCCATCCTCCCAGAGCAGCCTCTGGCTGGTACAGAGACAGCATCCATCACAAAGCCAGCCGGTGCTGCTGGAGGGGAGGGTGCAGAAATGCCCACACCAGCATGAGGTGGGCAGACAAGGACAGCCTCTGCAGCCCTTTTAAGACTGCAAAATCAAAATACCCAATCTGGCCGGGTGTGGTGGCCCACACCTATTAATCCCAGCACTCAGGAGGCAGAGGTAGGAGGATCGCCATGAGTCCAAGGCCACCCTGAGACTACATAGTAAATTCCAGGTCAGCCTGGGTTAGAAGTGAGACCCTACCTTGAAAAAACAAAATCAAATAGAATAAAATAAAATACCTGAACTGTTCGTTTATAGTGAGGAAGGATCCCCACCACAAGATGCACAGAGACTCGGATTGCCAACGTGGAAAGGCTCCTAAACATAGTGATCAGGAAACCAAGCTCCTAGCATTGCTCACAGTACAACCCCAGCTCTGCAAAGCAAGTTATGAAAGGGTGGCACACCAACAGCGATCCCCCTTGTAGACACATCCCAAACCCTTAGTGGACATAGGTAACAGTATCAAACCCCATACATACAGATTTTCCTGTATACAGGCACCCACTTAAAAATCAGCCACAGTCGGGGATTAATAATCACTATTAATAAGGGAGCAATTGCTCTATTCAGTCAAATAAAGGCGACTTGAACATGAGCTCGGTGAGTAATGAGGTATGGTACACAGCGTGGGCACACCGGACAAGGCCAAGTCATGTTCTGGGTGGGATGGCGTCAGATGACGTCAGATGTCATAGCCCCATTCAGAACGGTGCCCAATTTTAAATCTCTGCATATATAGGCGAGCCTGTCCCGAAGGGGGAAAAAAACCTCATGAATTATTTACTTCTGGAATTTTCCGTATGATATTTCAGACCAACTTGACCATGGGGTAGAAAAGTACAGATAGGAACTGTTGGATTTGCATGTAGAGTGACCAGAGTTCTAGGAACTAGTCACTTCTAAGGGGTGGACAACTTCGCTGGGGGAGGCACGTGGTGATCCTCTCTGTTTAATACTTTAACAAGGGTAAGCAATTTTATAACTTTCATGGGGAATAATCCGCCTTTTTCTTCTTTTTGCATGTGTGTGTGGTGTGCACGAATGTGTCTGCATGTCCTTATGTGTGCAAATGCCTATATGTGGATGTGTGCACACATGCGTGTAAGGTCAGAGGTCCACACTGGAGGTCTTCTTCAGTCACTCTTACTTTTTTTATTTTTTTGGTTTTTCGAGGTAGGGTCTTGGTCTAGCCCAGGCTGACCTGGAATTCACTATTGTAGTCTCAGGGTGGCCTCAAACTCATGGCGATCCTCGGAGTGCTAGGATTAAAGGTGTGCGCCACCATACCCAGCCACTCTTACTTTTTTAATAAAAAAATATTTATTTATTTGCAAGCAGAGTGAGACAGACAGACAGAGAGAGAGAGAGAATGAGAGAGAGAGAGAGAATGGGTGTGCTAGGGAGTCCAGCTGCTGCAAATGTACATTAGGCTTTGCAGACAAGCACCTTAACTCTTAGTTTTTTGAGACAGGGTCTTGCTCTGAGCCTGGAGCTCAGTGATCCAGCTGGATTAGCTAGCCAGCAAATGCTAGGGGTTCTGTCTCAACCTCCCCAGCACTGGGATTATAGCATGCCCAGCTTTTACGTGGATTGTGGGGATCCAAACTCAGGTCCTCAAGTTTGATGGCAAGAACTTCACCCGTTGAGCCATCTTCACAGCCTGGACATAATACTTCTTAAATACAGAAATAGCATTCTCCCATGACAGATCCTTTAAAGTTTGGTTTCCTACAAGCAGGATGCCCTCTCCACCTAGGCCCTCAGGAGCCTCCTGAAGTGTCTCTGTGCCCCTGGCCCATCACAGCCCAGGGGGATGGTCCGGCTCTCACAGGAGGGTTTTCTTACGGTTCTGCTAGGTGCCTCAAGGTTTAGATTGGGATGACGTCACCTCTGGGCAGGGCCATGTCAGGAATAGAGAGCTCATATGTGGCGCACAGCACGCACCCAGAAAGCTGAGGTTCAAACCCTCGCACGCTCATCTTCCCCTCCCCAGAGCAGAGTTGCATTTAAAGGGAATTTCAAGGATGCCGGAACCACCTTCATCTCCACCAATGGGGGTCTTAGAATCCCAAGACTGAAGAGCTACATTGGGACTGAGGCCCAACTGAGCCTGCATTAAACTATCACCATCCCAGTCTGGATAAAAGTGACACCCACCTCTCAGAACTGCTCTCTGTGTATCCCCTCCCTGTGGCTGCTCTGGGGAAGGCCTGGCACACTCTGATGAAGACACAAAGACACCACAGATGGCTCCTCACTTCACTCACTGGGACAAGCCCTGACCTGAGAAAGGAGCAATGTGACAGTGGTCACACCTGGGGCCAGACACTCCACAGTGGTCACACAGAGGTTTGTGAGCCCTACTGGGTCCATGGCCCTGCCCTTTCACCCTTCAGGGATGCAGGCCACAAGCAGGATCCAGGAGCTGGCAACATCTACACTTCACCATACAGGAGGGGTCTCAAGCTCAGAGGAGAAACACCTACCCAGGAGTCTTCTTGCAGACGCAGGATCTGAGCTTGGCCCCACCCCATCTGCTCTCTGGGTGGGAACCAGCTTTCCCCTGAGTCCTATGCCTATGGGGTCTGTCTCAAAACTGCCTTGGGTCCTGTGTTCTTCTTATTCCTAACACCAGGGCCCTGACATGGAAGGAAGTTAGTCCACCAAATGCCCAGGGGTGTGGTGGTGCATCAGAAGGCAGCCAGCGCCATGGTCTTCCTCTCAGGGGTTAGATGGAACTTTCTATCTGAAACAAGAGCTGTGTTTATGACAGGAACGGGGTGTCCAACATGTGACCCACAGGCTACATGTGACCCAACACAAAATTGTAAATTTGTTTAAAACATTTTAAGATAGGGTTGGAGAGATGGCTCAGCAGTTAAGGCACTTGCCTCCTGTGCCTAAGGCCCTGGGTTCAATTGCCCAGTATCCACATAAGCCAGAACCACAAGGTGGTGGCCCTGGTGCGCTCTCTCTCTCTCTCTCTCTCTCTCTCTCTCTCCTTGAAAATGAATAAGTAAAATATTTAAAAAAACACAAAAAGGTGAAATCATTTAAAAAAACATTTTAAGATATATATATGTGATATATATATATCATATTTATATATATATATATATATATATATCTTATATATACATATATCTGTTATATATATAGGCTTTTAAAAATTCAATTGTTCAGTTCTCAAATATGAACTTTGTAGATGACGACACTGTGTCCCAATGTCATAAGATTAGACATTCCTAAGTGATTCCTAAAATACTAATACTAATCCTCTAACTCATTTCTCAGATGACCGTTTCTAGGAGTGGGAAAGGGTCAAACAGAAGCACTTTGGACTTCGGTATTGAGGTACCTTTTTCTTTTACTTTATTTTGTGTGTGGTGTATACGTGTTCTTGTGCCTGGAGGTCAGAAGAGAACGTCAGGTGTCGTCCCTCTCTATCGCTCATCAGCATTGAGACTGAGTCTCACACCAATCCCAGAGATGGCCGTTTTTGTGAGTGATTCTCTGGCCTCTGCTCCCCACAGGACAGAGATTACAGATGTGTGTGGGCACACCCAGATGTTTACATAGTGTGCTGGGGGATCAAACTCTGCAGTCTCAGGCCCCGTCAGACCCTCATGCTTGTGTAGGAAGTACTCTTAAACACCGAGCTGCTATCTTCCTAGCCCCTAAGAGACCTTTTTGAAGCCACATCATTCCCCTTCCAGCCTGTGAGTGACAGGGACCCCGCCAACAGATACCATCATCCCATCTTGCTCTTTGCTATGGTCAAGCATCACCCAGAATCAAGCACGTGGACAAAGGAGCCTCGCTGACCAGATTTCTCAGGTGCTCTGCTAGCTCGCCCTTGCCTGAGAATAGCATCTTCCAGAAGGATGTTGAACGTCCACCAGAGGCAACTGGCCCAGGAGCTTGAGGACTCCTTAACAGCTTCTTGACCCCAGGACTCTCAATAATGAGCCTCCAGGACCCTTGCATCTCAAGACAGCAGAAGCTAGTAGGAAGCAAAGGCTCCCAATCTCTGGATGCCCACAGATACCCTCAAAAAGCTGGTTCACCATGGAGCCCAGAAATGTCCACAGGCAGGGCCTGGGACAGCACAGCACAGTGTCCTCCACTCTGGGTGGGTGGCTTCTGTAGCCCCTCGTCTGTGACTTCCTGACCTCCATGGCCTGTTGGGATGAGTCCATGTTCACATGCTTGCCTACATGGTCACCTTCTCCTGCTCTGAGGCTTCCCAACTTTACCAACACCCAGAGATGCCTAGAAATCCACATGATGCCCACATATAACCACCTCTATACCTGTTCCTTAGGGCCTGGTATCTCCTGGGAACCCCAAGTTCAATGCCTCACAGCCAATATGAGTGCTTTGTCCCAAAGAGTCCCTTAGCTGGTCAGTTCCACTAGTTCTCCTTGAAGCCACAGGGGACTTTGGTCATAGGCTTGGGCCACCCAAATAGCCTTCCTCCGACATCCCTGCAGCAGAGGGAATTTCACACCTACCCAGGGGCAAACACCTCTCTCAGCCAGCAGATGCCATCAGAATGTGCCAACAGAACAGCTGTTCTCCACCCATCACAGCTGATGTGAGCCACATTTCAGCTCATAGATAACAGACAAGAGACACTACTGGTTGGAGGGGATTGTTTCCTTACCCCACCCCCATCCATGGTCACTTCTGAGGAACCCCAAAATTGCATAGGGAACCATTTGAGACATACCCATGTAAGGCCTCACATTGGGCACAGCATAGCACAGTTGACCACACCAGGCCATGAATATCCTCCAAGTGACCAGAGATGATTCTGTCACCCACCCTCACCCTCTCCACCCCATGTGCCTACCTGGAAGCCGCTATCTCTGCTTTCTGCTTGGCGATGGTGGCTGCCCGCTCGGCTGCCTCCACAGCCCGGTCCACTTTCTCCCGGATCTTGCTGGCACGCAGCGGGATGAGGTTCTTGCGTTTGCCACTGACGAGCACGTTCTGCTTGTACTTGCCCTCCTCCTTGGTGCCATCGGGGAAGGTCATGCAGCCATAACCGTGCCTTCGATTGCTGACCCATTCGCCCTCGTACTTAAGCCCATCAGAGCGCTGGCTCACGCCAAAGCCCGATCGCTTGTCATTCTTCCACTCGCCCACGTAGATTTCAGTGGTGGTGGCATCGATGTCATCCTCGATGACGGCCAGCTCGGCCTCGGCCTCGCCCAGGCTGATGGTGGAGTGGATGTCGCTGGCCGTGGAGCTGACGGTGCTCATACCAGCCTCGCTTCGGAAGGAGCTCTGCTTGCTGCGCTGGCTGGCCAGGCTGCTCTTGGACTCGGACTTGCGAAGCTTTAGCCCGCTCAGCAGTGAGCGCCGGAACAGCCCCTTCTTCTTGTTCTTCAGGATCTCCGAGTCGCTGTGTGCCACCAACACGAAGCCACCACGGGACACGGCCGGGCTGCCAGCCACCGCCGGAGAGGCATCCGGGTGCAGCGCCGTGCCATTGGTGTGCTCACTGCGCAAGGAGTTGATGGACGTCCTCAGGGGTGAGCGGATGACCGCCGCCATGCCGTAGGGGACACTCTGCCGAACTCCATAGCCCTGGCGCATGCCACCAACCCATTGGCCCTGGTAGGTCCCTGGGGAGACAGAGGAGAGAGGGGTGACTTCTCGGAACAGCATCGAGGAGGGTGCCGTTTACAGGGATCTGCTGTGTGGAATGTCCACTGTTCTGCCTGCCCTTGTGGGTGCCTATCAGCGAACCCCAATTGTGTTGACCTCAAGGCAGAGACACTAGTTTACAACACCAACAGGTGTTTTCAAAGGCACTTCTGTCCAGCCTGCGTGGCTGGATTGTGAGATCAAGGTCCGGAAGCACCCAGGTCATCATTCAGAGTCTAGGGTGACCTGGGGACCCCGCTCCCACAGGGAGGCTGGGAAGGAAGCAGGGCCTTTGAGTGACCTGCACATGGGTCAGGGCCATGAGGCAAAGAATCCGGGTTCGCCTTGGAGGGCGGTGAGGTTCCCCACTGCTGCAGGGATCCAAGAAGGTTTGTTAGCCCACTCAGTGAAGGGGGGCACACGGAAAGAGATTCACGCACACGGGAAAGAAGCATCGATGATGACCTCAGGGCATTCAAATCAGCAGATCCAGCAAGCCCATAGGAGGCAGAGGCAGAAACTTAAACAAGCATGTTCATGCCTTTCCAAAGGAGCCCAAAGCAGAAACAATCCGTGTCAACAATGGGTCATCATGTGAAACATCAGTCAGCCATGAAAAGGACACACACAACAACACAGGCCAACCTTGGATACACAATGCAAGCGGGAATATCCAGATAGTAAAAGGACAAATTCCATGAGCCCACTTTCGGGGTCCTTAAAGGAACCAGATCCAGGGACAGAGAGGAGAGAGATACAGTCAGGGCTGGGGAAAAGAGCACAGGGGGCATACTGCTTAGTGGGGACAATATTTCTGCTTGGGTGATGTAAAATTCTAGAAGTGACAGCCAGGCGTGGTGGTGTATGCCTTTAATCCCAGCAATCAGGAGGCAGAGGTAGGAGGATTGCCATGAGTTCAAGGCCACCCTGAGACTACAGAGTGAATTCCAGGTCAGCCTGGACTAGAGCGAGACCCTACCTTGAAAAACAAAAACAAAATTCTAGAAGTGATAGTGACGATGGCTGTACCACACCATGAATGCACTTAATGCCATCAAGTGGCACACTTAAAAATGGTTAAAGAGGGCTGGAGAGATGGCTCAGCGGTTAAGGCACTTGCCTCCAGTGCCTAAGGCCCCTGGTTCAATTCCCCAGGACCCACATAAGCCAGGCCCACAAGGTGGTGGCCCTGGTGCGCTCTCTCTCTCTCTCTCTCTCTCTCTCTGCTTGAAAATGAATAAATAAAATATTTTTAAAAAAATGGTTAAAGAGCTACACACATCCCTGTAGTCCCAGGACTCTGGAGGCCGAGGAGAGAGAATAACTGGAGCCATGGAATTCAAGGCCAGTCTAGACAACACAGGGAAACTTCCTCTCAAAAACAAAAAGTGGTGGAAATGGTACCTTTCATGTCATATAGAGAGAGCACAGTGAAGTCACAAGGGAAAACGATACAGCCATGCCTTGCTTCACTTGTTACTCTGTGACTCTGGACAAGTTTGTGAACCTTTCTAGCTCCAGGACAGACACTGGACACCTGACACCTGAACCAGCTGGCCACATGCTGCAGGCTGGCCCAGAACAGCAGTCAGACCCTGAGTGTCCCGTATTGTACCTTCCCTGCTAACTAGAAACCAGCTCGCATGTTGGTGTGTGGCCCAGAGCCGAGGAACAGATGTGCAGAAAGCACCTATCGGCCACAGCCTTGAACAGACACCAAGAGACGGTGGTATGTAATGACTGGTGGCTGGGTGCGGCTCAGTGGGAGAGAACTTGCTTAGAATACACAAGGCCCTGGGTTC
>PVHP010054046.1:0-10570 GCA_004024765.1 Zapus hudsonius | reverse complement strand
CTTTGACTGTTATAATTGGTTAACTTGTAAGATTTGACCTCTGATATTTGCTAACTTTTTATAGGGAGTTGTATTTGTAACGGAAGAAGAGAAGAATAAAAAATATTAGTTTTAAAAGTGGCCTATGTGACTGCTTTTCTAAAAAGGTATTTAATGCTCTCAGTACTTTGGCTTATCTCTCTGAAATAAACCTAATACCCAGGATTGCCTTCACATTGTTGTATCTTCCTTTCTTGATCCATTACTGCATTGTCTTAGAGCCTAGAAATCGTTAATATTAGCTAAAACGACTTGGCTGCTCTATTAGAAGTTTCTTTTTGTCAAGTTTTCCTAGACACGTTTCTGCCTCACAGGGAACCCCAGGTATTCGTGAGGTAATGGAGTACCTAAGAGGCCTAGTTTTGTGGACACTATGGTAAAATATAATTTGGGGGTATTAACTTCTCAGCTTCTTTCTTTTAAAAATAACCCCATAAGAAGTCATGTCTATCTCAGGAAATCTCAGTTATTTGCTCTCATTTAAGCCAAGAAAGCTCTTTGGTTTGCTTTTATTGTAGGCTTCATGTTATGTAATTTAAGTGTTCTCTGATTTTATCTCCTACAGGTAGACTGGGTACAATGTGATGGTGGCTGTGATGAATGGTTTCATCAAGTTTGTGTCGGTGTATCCCCAGAAATGGCTGAAAATGAAGACTACATCTGTATAAACTGTGCAAAGAAGCAGGGGCCAGATAGCCCAGGCCAAACATCACCTCCTCCCTTCATTATGAGCTATAAACTACAAGTGGAGGATCTTAAAGAGACCAGTTAGCAGATGGTTAGCTTGGGACCTGGGAGGAAGTGGACCACTTTGAGACCTTATTCATTAAGTAGGATGAGATCCACTCAGAATGTTGTTTACAAAGATAAATGGTCTTCAGAGGAAGTCCTCTTAGTGCTGACTTTCTCTGTGCATGGATTGGGTAGGCTACATTCTCTATCAACACATCTGTACAGAAGATATTTTTGGGTACAGCAGCCAGTATTTGAACTCTTGTCTTCTTTGAGTATGGTTTGCTGAATTAAGGTCAGACTCTGGATGGAGATCTCAGGTGGCTGTTTGGCATTAACACATTGATGTGCTACCAGGCCATGTAGGATATGTCTTATGGCCAGTTGATACTAGTTAGAAGCTTACAGCACAGGGCAGGACATCTGAAGTCGCTCATTACTTATATCTCTGTAGATGGGATAGTGGCAGAGTCAGTACCACTTTCCTCCCATGATTTCTGGCATCTCATGTCCTCTTAAGATGCCTAGGAGGAACAGGTCAGAGTCCTCCCATTAGATGTCTTGGGGTGACAGTGGAGTCTATAGACTTTATTCAGCTGCGTGTACTTCTTTGTACCAAGAAGAAAATCTTCCCCCCAAAAGAACTTCACCAGAGACAGATCCACCTCACCTTCTTCGGGAGGAGGCTGCCATTGGGTTCAGAAATCTGATTAGACTGAATTCTAGGAAGAAGAATTTTCCTTATTTCAAGGCAAGAAGCCCTTTGGCTTAAGAAGTCTGTCCTAGATCTGCACTGTAGGGAAGAGCAGGTACGTGGATCCCAGCTGCTGGAAAGATGATGATGACAGTGAGCCAGGATGTCTTACTGAGCCTCAGTGATGCATGCCTTTCTGGGAAACCTTCATTCACAAGTATTCCAGACACCACCAATCTGAAGGTGTGGCCACAGGCAAGACCGGCAAACAACTTTCTGCCTTTCAGTCTAACCCTGATGTCTGTGGTTCCCAACATGGCAACTTATGAACATGGCCCAGCAGATGCTATTGAATAGCACCATAGTTCATCAGAGGATGCCAGGTTGAAGACCCTCTGTTTTGGTAAACCCATTTTTAAAAAGAAAGGAAGAAAAAAGACTTGTTTTTACTTTTTTCTAAAAATGTCTCTGACTACTGACTGTTCTATAGATTATTTTTTCCTTTTTTAATATACAAATATGATATATTTACTGTTACCAGCAGCATATGACAGTTTCAGCATCAAAAATCCATTTGGGAGCTTGGTTTTTCTTTTCTGTTTTTTGGTAAGGAAATCCAATTCCTTCCTTGTAGTACAAGGTGTTAGCACTCCTTCTCCATCGTTGCCTGAACATACTTCCACTTTTCTTTTGTTCAAATAGGCAATTATATTTCCTTGGTGTGTTGGGACTTGTCCCTTGGTGTGTTGGGAAACGTGGTCTTACTCTAGTTTGTACTGTTTGTATGTTTGAAACTATGGTGCTGTGTCCTCTCCCTCTTGTGCTCTGTGTTCTCATTAAGGTGTCAGGTGAACTGTATGTAAACTCTTACTACAAGGGGACTAATATTTTTTAAAGGACAAAAAAAAAATTAGTGTTTTTCTTCACTATCCTGTGTCCTTTATTTTCATTTAAAAGTCTGTAGTTTAATTTAAATTCATCAGTTGTCCTTTAAAACAGGGCATTGGATGGATCTAGAAGCAGTCTGTAGTTTCCTCTTCCCTTTTTTTACCCCAGTCTCTTTTAAAGAAATGTCTTCTAGTAACTAGAAGTGAAATGTACTGTCCAGTTACAGTTTGTGTGGGTATGAGATTTAACTCAAAAGGCATCTTAGTAAAAGAAAGTAAAAGCTTTCTTAGAAAATCCAATTTCTGTAAATGCTTTCACTGTGATTCATGCTACCTAACTTTTGGTCATTCTTACCTTTATACTAGGTAAAACTGAGTATTTTGACCCGTTAAGTGGTTTGAAAGTGTCACTATGTTTGTGTGTTTTGAGTTCTCATTTCATTGTATGTATTATTTAAGATTTTGGTATTGATTGCAAGGTTATTTTCATTTTGCCAAGCTATATGAAAATTATCACTAAATTGAGAACTTTAGTTATAGAAGAAGGCACGGTATTCTCCTTTTGGTCTCTTTAAGAGTCTTGAAATACTTGTAGATTAAAAATTGAGTATAATTCAATCTTTCAGAATGCAAGTGATGGATGCCCAGAATGCATTTTAAAATTTGGCTTTTCTTCCCAATTATCCATAAACTATTTATTGATAGTGGAGTGCTGAGACTATATCTCAGCAGTTAGAGTGCTTGCTTTTGATGCACAATGGCCTGGGTTCAAACCCCAGCACCACCAAAAAAAAAAAAAAAAAAAAAAAAAAGGGAGGGGTAAAAAAATGGCTGTTTGATGCTTGGCTCTTAAAGTTTATTATGGTGGGTAGAAATGGATGGCTTTTTGAGGAACAATTTATGTGCTTTGTACAGTATTTGTCTGAGACCTAAGAACAAATACAACACACTCTATACCCTTGACATTTTGAAACTTAAATATGTCATTTAGTTGGTACTGGATCTTTCTGTACTGGTCCGTCTTAACCACAGATTTAGACAAAGTCTAAGAAGAATACAAGAAATCAACTAGTACCCCACCCAAATATAAAATACATACTTTGGGAATTAATAGGGTTCATCTAAATAGAAATGTTATGATGTATGTAAAGCATTATTTCACTTAGAGGAAATTATTTACTAACTCATTCTTCTATATTGTTTACACTTTGTATTAAAACTCATCTAGAAGGTTTTCTATCCTACCTGTCTCCTCAGAGTTGCAGTTCTTCATTAGTATTTTATGTATTTAGTATTTTCAAAGCTATTTCTCACTGCCGTCATTATACAGAGGTAACGCAACAGAAAGAAGGAAAAACATGTTAAGTTTTTGATAATTGTTTAAAGGAAAGTCAGCCAGGCATGGTGGTATGCGCCTTTAATCCCAGCACTCGGGAGGCAGAGGTAGGAGGATCATCATAAGTTCAAGGCCACCCTGAGACTACATAGTGAATTCCAGGTCAGTCTGGGCTAGAGCAAGTCCCTACCTTGAAAAACCATTAAAAAAAAAAAAAAGGAAAGTCATTAGAACTGTGCAGATCCCCACATTCAGAAGCAAAAGTATAGCATGAGTAGTTGGTCTTCTGGTTGTCGAGAGGTAAGGTGACAAATCTGTTTCATTTGTGGTGTGGACTACAGAAGTCATGTGGAGATAGAGATGCCAGGTTCCCTCACTAAGCTGCTGTGAACCAGCTTTTCCTGCACGATGTAAACTTGTGCCTCAGTAAACTTATGATACTGCACGTCATACTTTGAATAATTGGAAAAAGAAACAAAATCCATATGATTAGCATAATCTTACCTGTGCTTTGCCAAAAGCAAACCCAAGAACTTGTTAGACGCTGAATGCACATAAACTACTTGTCAATATTTTATTCTATATTACATTTCTGTATATGTCAGTACAGTATCTATTTTTAGGAGGCTAAAAAAAATGATGAAAACTTGTCTTACCTGGACATGGTGGCTTACACCTATAATCCCTACCTTTAGGAAGCTGAGGTTAGAAAATTGCTGTGAGTTCAAGGCCCAGCCTGGCCATAGAGTGCATTCCGTCAGCCTGGGCTAGAATGAGACCCTGCTTCAAAACAAATATAAAAAGCTTATCTTTCAAAGGAGAAACTAAAAACTTGAAGTGAGATTTGAAATTTGTAAATTGTGAAAATTTTGAGCTATTGAAGCCCCATATAACCAGGTTCAATAAAGTTTTACTTGTGAATTAGCTTCCTATGTGTGTAAAAAGTTGGGTTTTGCAGTAGGTCCTTAAGTACACTTTCTTTTGAGCCGCCCCACGCCCTTTAGATGAAACCAAGCTATTACTTTATGTATGTGGTGGTGGTAGTATTTGCAGCATGGGAGAGAAAGAATGAATGTGAATATTATCTTTGGGATTGGTTTTCTTCTCTTGGCCGAGATCATATCCACTCATGTGCACTGGCAAAGGCATGATGGTTTTTAAAGGGTATAAATGTCTTGTACCTTCTTTTGCAATGCTTTGGTTTATCTAAACAAGAATATCTTTTTGAAAACCCTATTGATTATGCCCTTACATGTTTATTTAAAGTTCACCAGGGTTATTGGTTGTGCCTTATGAAAAACATAACTCAATTTCTGATGTTTTCTGTTTGTCACCTGAAATACTACTAGATATGATCATTTGTTTTTGCCTGTGTTTGCGTGTGCCCATATTCCCTATCTGAACTCCAAGCCTCACCCTGTTGTTTACATTGGTGAGAATTTCAAATAGTGGCCATGTAATATGTCTTGGGAATCAATATTTATAATCTGAGGAAAGTTAACCACTAAGTGGGAGCCACTTTTGACATAGGCCAAAGCCATTTCTAATATTTTACTTGCTGGCTATAAAATAAAGAAGTGAGCTGAAATAATTTGGTGGTGGAATTAGACTATTATAACAGCTAAAAAGTGTTTTATTTTCATTTAAAAATTTTTTTTTATTTTTTATTTTTTATTTTTTGGTTTTTCGAGGTAGGTTTCACTCTAGCCCAGGCTGACCTGGAATTTACTATGGAGTCTCAGGGTGGCCTTGAACTCATGGTGATCCTCCTACCTCTGCCTCCCGAGTGCTGGGATTAAAGGTGTGCGCCACCATGCTCAGCTTATTTTTAATTTTTTAATTGAGACAGGGTCTTTTTGTGTAGCCCAGGTTGTCCATTAACCAGGATTCTTCTGCCTGGATTGCAGACATGTACTACTCCACTTGGTTGTTCCCTATTTATTTATTTATTTTATATATATATTTATTTTGATTTTTCAATTTGAAGGAACCAGTGTTGGGGGCTGGGAAGATGGTTCTGAACTTAAACTTGCTTACAAAGCCTACTGGCCTGGCTTCAGTTCTTCACATAAGCTGGATACAGAATGGGGCATGTGTCCACATTGTTTTTTTTTTTTTTTACAGAGGCAAGAGGACCTGTCATGCCCATACACATACATGCAAATAAATGATCAAAACAAAACAGTGATTGAAAAACACCTTTTCTTAGATGTTTTGTTTATTTCAGTACTGGAAATTGAAACTAAGGCCTTATACATGCTAGGCAACCATTCTACAACTGAAGAGTGAGTGTGTGTGTGTGTGTGTGTGTGTGTGTGTGTGTGTGTGTGTGAGTTATATATCACAAGCCCCCACCCTTTTTTTGTTATGAGAAAGAGAAGAGAGAGAAGAAAAAGAAAGAATGGGCTTCCAAGCCCTCTTGCTGCTGCCAATGAACTCCACACACACTAAGTTGGCCAGGCTTACTTGAACTTGTCTGTAGCCCAGACAGGGCTTACACATTTCTTTCTGCTTCTGCCTCCCAAGTAGCTGATATTCCAGACCAACACCACCAGACCCTACGTTGCCTTTGGTTCTTCAGAACTATATCTTTTTGGTGAAAATAATAGACCAAACAAGGAAACGTTTTACTTTTTTTTTTTAATTCAAATGCTCCCCAAGTAGTTCATAGTAACCAAGCTACTTCAGAGGAGTAACTGGCACTCTGCCTACCCCAACCCCATTACCAAAAGGATATATGGAGTTTCATAATATGACAGGTCCTTTGTAAAAAATTATATGGCATTCTCCAGTTTATATCAACTATATTTTACATATTTTTCATTTTGTGGTTGCTAGCAAAAAAAAAAAATGGGCTGGAGAGGTGATTGAGTGGTAAAATTGCTTGCCTGCAAAGCCTAATGACACAGGTTCAATTCCCACTATCCCACATAAAGCCAGATAGAAACCGGGTATGGTGGTGCATGCCTTTAATCCCAGCATTTAGGAGGCAGAGATAGGATTGCCTTGAGTTTGAGTCCACCCTGAGACCACATAGTAAATTCCAGGTCAGCCTGGGCTAGAGTGAGACCATACCTCATAAAACCAAGCTTATGTGAAGAATTGAACCCAGGCTGGTAGGCTTTGTAAGCAATATCTTTAAATTCAGAACCATCTTCCCAGCCCCCAGATATACAAAGTGGCTCTGGCCTCTGGAGTTCACTTTCAGGTGCTAGAGGCCCTTGCTTGCCAATTCTCTCTCTCTCTCTCCCTCTCCCTCTCCCTCTCTCTCTCTCTCTCTATCTCTCTCTATCTCTCTCTCTCCCCCTCTCTCTCCCCCTCTCCCTCTCTCTCTCCTCTCTTTTTCTCTGCTTAAATATCATTAAATGTTAAAAAAATTTAAGTTTTTTAAAAAGAAAAAAGTGGAAGATCCAGACTTCATTTAACCATTGTCGTAGTCAACCACATGCCGCTTCAATAAATCTCCAAAGCAGGCACAGTTATGGGATGAAAGGATTTATTGAAGCTGTAGTTCCAGGGGAAGTTACATAATGGCAAAAGAGGCTGGCCCCCTTTTCAGTCCAAGCAGAGAAAAACAATCACCAGCAAACAAGCAGGGGTGGGGGAATTTCTTTTCCCTTTATATGGCCTTAGGGTGGGGTTTTGCAACTCTTTCCCAGGTTTGTTCCCTGAATCTCTGGAATTTCCTATGTGTGTACTGCAATCCCAGGAAGGGATGTCTGTTTCTGGCTCCCCTGAGCCACCTTACATCCTGTCCCCTACTGAGAGGGGTACCTTCCTTTAAACCTCAGATTTAAACCCAAGATTACTAACAGGTCAAGTTGACAAAATTTAACCATCACAAGTCCACCTCTTGTCAACTTGACATCAAATCATATCTACTTATAATTGTAAATGAAGACAGTAACAAGATCATAATCCTACCTAACATGATATAACTTTCCTACATCCAACCAGAAACAATCTTCCACTAATACAAGGCAACTCTTGAGTTCTATAAAATCAAAACAAGTTACATGCTTTAAACATAATAGCACAGAGTAAACATTTACAGCTGCTCTAAGGCATAACAACGAGGCACTGGACCAATGCAAACTCAACAACCTTTAGGCGAATGTCAAATATCTGTAGTTCAAGTCCAGTGTCACAATCAGTAACTGACAGTCTCCAGATTTTCTGATTCTGCCCCTCCAGCTTGGCTGAGTAGCCAACAGCTCTCCATGATTGTCCCTGCAAAGCCTTGTTATATCCAACACATCTTTGGGTCTCCATTGAAAACCACATTCCATCTTCAAAGAGCTTTGCTTGCCTTTCAGAACTTCACACCCTGTTCCATATACTACGTCTTTGCAGCAGCTCCTAGAACCCTGTGCCTTTCATGACCCACTCCACGCATGCTTTTTTCATGTTTCCCAAAACAATACCAGGTTTGTGGGACACAGCCATGTTGTTAATTCAGGGACAAAATAAACCTTGAAGAGCAGGTTCCATTCAGCTCTCTCCTTTCAAAAGATGTTGCCCAATCTACTTGGGCCACCTGGGTGAAGACACCTCAGGCATCCTTTCCATTGTTTTAATCTAAAGAAATTGGGCCATCTTCTTTAGGATTGCTAATGTGTAGAAAATAGCAGCTTTAGTAACTTCAGGCCAGTCTGGTGCCAGTAGGTTAAACTTGATTGAGTTTTTTCCAACCTTAAATTTTAAAATTCTCAGTTCCATATCATTAGCCAAGCACATCAGTCCATTACTTAAATTCAACCTTGATCAAACTTTCTTGGCTTGGGCAGAAGAGCACATCCACCCCTTGTTCCAGTAACAGTTCCACTATAATTCTCCTTCCCCTTAGAAAGTTCACTAAAACAACTCCAAATATAATTCTCTCTGCACTTAGCATTTTTCCCCACCATAGGCTTTTTTTTTTTTGGGGGGGGGTTTCAAGGTAGGGTCTCACTCTAGCCCAGACTGACCTGGAATTCACTATGGAGTCTCAGGGTGGCCTTGAACTCACAGTGATCCTCCTACCTCTCTGCCTCCTCAATGCTGGGATTAAAGGCGTGCGCCACCACGCCTGGCTCCCACCATAGGCTTTGGACTCTTAAGTCCAAAACATGTGTTCCCACCTATGGAGTGGGCTTCCACTCCAATTAGAGAATCGTTGTTTTCCCCTATAGCATACATGCCACTATTGCACCAATTGGCATATTTGGCCTGGCTGACCAATCTTCAAGCTTCTACGGTCCACTGCTGTTTACCATCACTGATGCCTTCTCTCTCCCATAGGGCTGCATGCAGCCATAGTTATTTCCAGCTTTCTGCCAACTGTTAACAGAGAAGAGGTTCCCAGCTCAGCTCCAACTTGATTTCCCAGTGATCTGGAGCCCAAGCGTATGGGATCTTCCATAATAAGTTTTACCAACTCATTCTGGTGGGCAACCAAAAGCCTTGTCAATGGCCTGTAGTGTTTTGAGGGCCTCAGGGACCTTGGCCTACAACTCACTGGATGGTATCCCATCCCTGACACTGAAATTTTTCTAATAATAGTGTATGGATTCTGTGTGTGCCATTACCCCAAGAAGTAGGTTTTCATATGGCTTTTTTTTTTTTTTTTTTTTTGGCTTTTCAAGATAGGGCCTCACTTTAGTCCAGGCTGACCTGGAATTCACTATGTAGTCTCAGGGTGGCCATCACGCCCGGCTTCATATGGCTTTTAACCTCTTAGATTTTGATCAATCCTCCCACCCTTTACTCAATTCCTTCCCCTGCTCCCACATAGGCCATTCCACTGCCAGTAATCTAAACATTTGTAGGTAGAATCCACATATGTGAGAGAACTTGTGGCATTTGGCTTTCTGGTTCTGGATTACTTCAAATTGATCACCTACAAATTTCATTTTTCTTTACTGGTGAATAGAACTCCATTATATAAATGTACCACATCATTATCATAAATTGAGGGACATCTAGGCTGGTTCCATTTTCTATCGTAAATAGAGCCCAATAAGCATGGAGGAGCAAGTATCTCTAAGGTAGTATGTAGAATCCTTAAGATATATATCAAGGAATGGTATAGCTGGATCATGTGGTAAGTCTATTTTCAGCTGTCTCAGCTGTACCAGTTTACATTCCCACCAACCGTGTAGAAGGGGTCCTATTTTTTCACATCCTCACCAGCATTTATTGTCAATTGTTCTCTTTGTGGTAGCCATTCTGATAGGAGTGAGATGGACTTTCAGAATCATTTTAATTTGCATTTCCCTGATTGCTAAGGAGGCAGAACATGTTTAGAGGCCATCTGTATTTCTTTTGAGAAAACTTCAGTTTCATGGCCCATTTTTGATTGGTTGATTTATTGTTAATTTTTTTAGTTCCTTATAATTCATGGATATTAATCATCTGTCATATGTATAGCTGGCAAAGATTTTCTTCCACTTGGTAGGTTGCCTCTTTGTTCTATTGACAGTGTCCTTTGTTGTACAAAAGCTTTTTAATTTCATGAGGTCCCAATGATTGGTTAGTGATTTTACTTCCTGAGCAACTGGGTTTATATTCAGAAGGTCATTGCCTATGCCAATATGTTGAAGTCTTTCCCCTACTTTTTCCTCTAGTAGTTTCAGAGTTTCAGGTGTGATGTTAAGGTCTTTGATCCATTTGGACTTGATTCTTCTCTGTGGAAAGAGATAAGGATCTATTTTCATCCTACTACATATAAATACCCAGTTTTCCCAGTACTATTTGTTAAAGAGGCTTCTTTTCTCCAGTGAATATATTTTGTCCTTTTTGTCAAAAATCAGATGGCTATAACTGGGTTTGCATCAGGATTCTCTATTCTGTTTGGTTGATCTATGTGTCTGTTTTTGTACCAGTACCATTCCTTTTGTTACT